>MVGC01000122.1:0-55230 GCA_003589665.1 Aspergillus sclerotialis | reverse complement strand
CATAGTTGTGTAACTAATGGGCACCTCTTCAACAACCCTACCAACCCAACTGTCCTTCTTCCCCTCAACCCTCTCCTTCGCGGATCCCTCAGCAATATAATCGCCCCACTGCACCTTGGACATCTCATGCTGATAACGGAGCACAGTACCAGGCCAGTTATTCGTAATGCGACCATCTTCTTGCTTATACCAGCTGTGGCAGTTCGGATCCGCAAAGCTACTCTTGCTCAGCTGGGACTGGATAAGCTCGTTGAATGCAGCGACGGCTTCAGGTTTGGGCCGTAGAGCGAGAGTCTCGCCGCGGATTTTGGCGGAGACAACTTCGTTGATTAGTCCTGTCAGGTACCGGGACTGGGATTCAATCATTAGGATTATGGAGTTGTGGCCTTGTCCTGGTTAGTATTCTACATGGTTGTTTACAATAGGGTAAAACGGGGAGAACTCACCCAGATTAGTATTAGGCCCATAAAGCATCGCGAAATTAGGAAGATCTTCAACAGTAACTCCATGGAAAGCAGCCGCACCATCCTTCCACACATCCGAAACAGACCTTCCATTTCGTCCATAGACCTGAATCGGATACATAAACTCCACGGATCTAAACCCAGTAGCAAGAACAATAAGATCGTACTCCTTAGATTCCCCATCAGTAGTCTCGATCCCCGTCTCGGTAACACGATTAATCGGGGTCGTCTCCAAATGAACATGCTTTTTATTCAAGGCAACGTAATAATCATCCGATGGAATAACCCGCTTACAGCCGGGGGAGTAATTAGGCGTCAGCTTCTCCCAGAGTTCGGGCTTATCGCACATCTGCTTCTTCATAGTGCTGGTCGCGACTTTCCGAATCTGCTGCGAGAAACTCGACTCTCCGTCTGTGATTGCGGAGTGGGAGAGTTCGCGGAAACGCATCATCATCGCTCTCTTGGTCCACCGGATCGGGGGCACGTATTCGAGGAGGAATTGCTGGATTGGAGAAATCGACATGTCTACTCGAGGGATCACCCAGTTTGGCGTGCGCTGGTGAACGGTCAGTGATGAGGCGGATTTAGCTAATTCGGGGACAATTTGGACGGCCGTTGCTCCTGCTCTTCAGTTAGCTATACGTGACAAGTCCTACTCCAATCAATTGGAAGTGGTAGGTAAGGAAGACAAACCATTTCCAATAACAGCAACTCGCTTGCCCGTAAAATCATAGCTCCAATCCCACCGCGCAGAATGCATCAACTTGCCGTTAAAGTCATCAAGACCAGGAATCGACGGCCAGCTGGGAACGTTGAGCTGGCCCACCGCCGAAACAAGGAAATCAGTGGCGATATCATACGACTCCTGAAATTGGGAGTCTTTTACGCCGGAGACCCCAACGTTGACTTTCCATTGTAGTTCGGTGTCGTCCCAGCGTGCTTCTTGTACTGTCGTGTTGAACCGGATGTACTTGTATAGTCCGTATTTCTCGGCTACGTGGATTAGGTAGTCCTGTAACTGTTAGTGGGTTTGTTCATAACGGTTTGAATCCGGGGTAAACAAACCAAAAGTTCCTCCTGCCCTGGATACTCTCTAGACCAGTCGGACTTTTGTTCAAAGGAGTAACTATACAGCGCACTCCACACTGAACAACCAGCCAAGTTAGCTCCAACAAGCACTTCCCCAAACCACCTTCAGTAATAGGTACCAACTAACCATCACAAGCACATCCAGGATACTTATTATCATGCCAAGTGCCACCAACCTGACTTCCTTTCTCGAGGATCAAGAAATTTCGGCACTTAGTTCTTCGGAGGAGGTCAATCGCCATACACAGACCTGTCCATACATTATCAGCACATCCTCTTTTCTCCCCTTAACAACTCAGCTGCAGAGGATGTAGATCCTTACCTGATATACCAGCGCCGATAATCACGACCGTCGACCGCGTGTAGTCCCTGTTGCCTACATGGCGGCTTGGCTGGAAACGGGTTGACATTTTGGCAGCGATGGAAGGCGATAAGATGAGTTGGGGAGTGACAGCTATAGCTACATGACATGATGGGGTTATAAAGTTGTAAAGCTGAGCTGTCGATCTAATCCCCGCTTGATTGTTTACCGAAAATGTTGAGGACAACCGAGGTTCGTTCGTTGCATATGCTGGCTGGATAAAGTTATGCGGAGTTATGTTTATGTGGAGAATTGAGTGGTCAGCTATACATACATTTCTTCAGCAATCTGAGAGTAGAGGTCATTAATTATATAGTAGACATAAACATAAATAACTCATATCAATCATCTCAGAGACACTTTAGTCCCATTCTTCGAAGACAGCGTCAAATGCAAACTCTCCTCCCAAGGTCCAGGATCCCTGCTTTCGAGCACCGAGAATGCCTGGACCAGCCGGGCAGTGACATATCCTGCCTCTGTGAGTGCATACTGTTGGCCGACGCAGATTCGAGGGCCACCGTTAAACGGGAGGTACTCCCAGCTTGGTCGAATATCGGCCCAGCGCTCAGGTCGGAACTCGTGTGCATCTGGTCCGTAGAGGTCTTCGCGTCTGTGCATTGACCAGACGCTGTATACGACTACTGTGCCTTTTGGCACGAAGACAGGTGACTTGCCGTCTGGACCGCCGCCGACGGGGAGGATCGTATCTGTTGTAGCGAAACGGGCGTTTGAGGGCACGACAGGGTGGATTCGCAAGGCTGTTCCTGTTAGTATAAATTGATAGATATGGTAAGGAGGGAAAATGTACATTCGTTCATGCAGTATTTGAGGTACTTCAGATTGCGCAGTTGCTCGTAGCTCGGGGGACGGCCGTCCAATGTAGCGATCTCCTCACGTAGCTTCTTCCAAACACGAGGATGTTTTGCAAGCATAAAGAACATATTGCTCAACAACGAAGCAGTCGTATCTCGTCCAGCAAGAAGAACATTCAGAAGCTCATCCCTAATCCGTCTCCGATCACCCGTCTGTACAGCCAACCCCTGAAGGAAGACATATCTCTTCTTCTCGTCATCAGCGCCAACCGTCTTCTCCTCATCAACGCCAGCGCGATGATTAATAGCCATATCGACGAATCCATCTACAAAATCATGACAAATGCGTTCACACTCCGTCGCTCTGCGGTCTCTATAGAAGTGTCTCAACCATCCGAGTCTGAATCTAGTCGAGACAGCAGTCTGCGCATAATTAAACGCAGCAGCGAAGCCGTCCTCGTCACGAACACCCTCTCTCAACTTCTTCAGACTCTGAACACTCTGACCGAAAAGAAACTCCGTCGCGGAATCAATCGTATAGCAGAAGAACAACTCCTGCAAGTCAACAGTCGAACCATCGGCCGGAATCAACGCAAACAAATCCGCCATCTGCTCTTCGAACATCTCCAGATCAGCGACCTGATCGCGGACGAAATTCGGACGAATCATCGCCCTAGATTGAGCCCAGTGGGCTCCGTCGGTCGTGAAAATGCCATGCCCAAGCAATGGACCGGCGCCTTCAATGCGATCGCCCAAACCGTAATCTTTAAACTTCAGCGAGAGAATCGTTTTGATATTCTGCGGATCCCGCGTAAGAATTATCGTCTTCAGTAACCGGTTACCATAATAGGTATGGCCGTATGTATCAAATCTAGCCTGAGCATTTTCAAGGAACTTATGCTCTTTGGCTTGCTGGATTGCTTCTAGGACTTTATCGACACCAAGGATTGGTTCCTTGGCTGGTTGGTATGGGGGTAGTTGGCAGTTGTTTGACCGAGCAATGCGGTATTGGGTATATTTGCGGTTTAGTTTGTGGGCTGTGTAGAAGATGATTAAGGCGACTGCTGCGAGTGCCACTATTGGATGGTGGGTAATTCCCGACATGGTGGATAGTTTGGGGTGCGTTGGGGCATTGGGTAGTTGAGGGGATTTATGATTTTTGTATATGAGTAAGAGCAACCGAGGCTGAAGGACTGGATTAGGCTGAATTATTTATTATTTGAGGGATTCACAGGTGAAACCATCAGTGAAGTCATAAGAAAGACGGAAGAGGAGAAGATTGAGAGATTCGCCGGTGGAAGGATCAATTGCCCCGAGCCCGACGGGGAAGTCCAAGCCCGACCAGCCAAGTTATGGGAATGCCCGAAACGTGTTATATTTACAATGGAATGCCTACAAGAATAGATTCTGCAAGACAAGTAAAATATAATAAACTATCGTAGCAATCAATAACCATCACTCGTCATTGGTAAATAAATAGCAATATCAGATAATAACCCGCTTAAACAAATCAATCAATCAATCCATCCCCCATAAACAAAGCAAAATAATCAATCAATCAGCAAAACAGTCCGCTCCTAGATCAACCCGCGCATAGCCGTTTTGGTCCCATCCTGTCCCATTGGTCGTAACTCGAGTCCTAGAATCACAATTATAACTGCGCTCGTCCGGTGGTGTTGATTAACCATGCGGAAGATATTCGTACAGTACGTGACGTGGATATAACAAAAGCACAAAAGAAAATAATAATACACAGAGGAAGATCGCTCAAAACCGGTCATAGCAGAGTTGCTAAGAGGCGGACTGGCGTCCGAAGGTTCCCCAGACTGTACTCAGCCAACCAGCCGGAACGCCGACCTCTGACGGTGTCATCATTGATATCGATGATCGGTCCCATTCACTGCCCTCCAGGAATGCCAATACATCGTCTCCAACCAGGCTCGTCGACCACAAGCTTTGATCTGCTGAATCGGTGAGAGGAGGTGATGCCGCTGGATGGCTGACTGAGCCTGGAGGAGGTAAGAAAGGTAGACCTTGAGACGTAGCTGCGTTAATCGGGGGAAGCGCTTGCGAGTATGGGGGAGGGGGCTGTCGGTTTGTAACCCAGGAGTTGAGCGGTTGGAGACGGTTGGACGGTGCGGTCGCATATTGCGACGGCGACTGGGTCGCTGCAGGATACGACACCGCAGGACTGAGTGAGGGAAGACTAGGAGGGGAAGACGTATGGAAGAGAGGCGCATCAGGGTGATGTTGCAATGGCGGCAGAGGGAATGGAGATTGAGATTGCAGAGGTCGTGCTTGCGGCAATGGCAGGCTTGGACGACGTTCCCGATCGGGGGGTGGTGGCATGCCAGAATTGTTGATTGGCACCCATGACTCTCGTCGCCCTCCCGCTCCATCGAGCGGCGGTTCTCCAGCTTCTGGTTCACTCTTTACAGCATTGCTTCCGGAATCACTGATGTTCGTGGCGCGGTCCTCCTCCTGGTGCTCTGGGAGTTGATCCTCGATGCTGCCGAAATCAAGGAAGAGTTTCTCGAGAATCTTAAACTCCTCAAGTCCACCACCAGTTCCACCCTCGCGGATGGGTCGAAGTCCATTGACATGTGGATCGCTGTGGTCGGCCATCACGTCGAGTTTGCGCGAGGGACGCTTAAAGTCCCTCTTTACTTTCGAGAAGTAGCTATTCAGTCGATTAAGAGTACGGAACCAGCCGACAGCCATCTTCAAGCGGGAACGCATCTCGAGCAAGATGTCAAGAGCTTTACGGGTGTGTGTCTTGCCCTGAGGACTATCACTAGGTTTAGCACTCAAGGTGCCGTCTGGGTCCATTTGCGGGAAATGCGTTGCGTATATGCTGATAAACGCTGCATTGTAGATGGCGAAACCAACCAAGGGATTCTCAACCAACACCCCACGCTCTTGGCAGGTCACAGCAAGATCGATCATCTGGCGTGCCGCCTTGAACAGTTCGCGAGCGCTGTCGCGCCAGAAGCCCTCGGGCATGCCTTTGTCAGCGGGGAACGTAGGTTCATCCAACGGTCCAACAGGCTCGCTGCACCGTAGTGGTAGGAAGGGAATGTAGGCACGATGAAGCACAATTACCGACAGGAAGTAGACAACGTGCATCACCGTATATGGAGCCAAGGTAGTTTTGTACATTATATGGGTTTCGGTGTTCCTTGGAGAATATTGGAGATTGCGAGAAAGTCCATCCTGGAATCCATCGAGCATCATCCGCATTTTCGAGAAGTGCGAATCTGGATACCAGGGGGGAAATTGTTCATTTCTATTGCGGTCAGCTTAACTGCAAAATGAAACTCTGTTATTTGCCTTACCTTCTTCCGCCAGCGCAAGACCATTTCGCAATGCTGCCCCAATGCCTAATGATGCGGATAACACGACCTAGAACTGATTCTTCTGCTCCAATCTCCCACCGATCAATCTCCTCCTCATTCGAGTCTTTGCGCTGTGAGACAGGGGACCATGAATTGCTGTTAGGGGTCCCATTCGTGGGCAACTTCTCGTCGCCAGCCAGTGCGAAACTTTGACGAATGCTGGGAATCTGTACACCTTGGCCACCAAAGCTCTGATGGCGACGGGCGGCCGGCTCGTTCAAGCGAGAGGTTCGTACTCGCTCCCCAAAAGCGAATGCATTCTCACTGGGGAGTTGGATTCCAAGTTCCTTGACCCGGATCATACGTGGCCGGTACTTGCCGCTACTCAAGCAACGGTCGAGGGTGAAACAAGCCCAAAACGTCCGGCGTTTTGTCTCTTGAGCAATGATGTCGTCGGAGGTCTGTTCTTTTGACTCGATGCGTCGGGGAATACCGAAGTGTTCAGCTTCAGTTTTGAAGGCCGCCGACCGGGCACCATCCCGGGAGGGGAGATCATTCTCGAGTTCAAATGGCAGACCCATAGCCTGCGCGAGACGAACTGCCATCCCGACATACAACCACGCACTTTTACCGCGGCACATCCCCCATTCATGCAGTGCCAACATTAAAAGCGCCTGAACACGGGTCAAATCGGGAACCGCAATATCGGCACCGTCAACACCGACTAGCCTGCTGCGCAGGGCCATCGCGTAGAATTCGGATGCAGCCCAAGGATTAGAAGGATTCCCTGGGGATGAAGGTGAATGGTAGGCGACCAACGCGGGATGGAAGCGCGCGGTAAGAGCAAGAACCCCCAGCGGAATCAGCGGGGAATTGGCCGGTTTGGCACAGGGTCGCATTTCCTGCATCGTTGCTGATGGAGGCCCGGTGAGTTGTCGGATATAGTTGAGAAAAGTGGCAGGATGTAAAAATGGTAGGATGGTAGCGAAATGCGATTGAAACAGGTCGAAGACAGACTCCCAAACCTTAGGGGTCAAAATAGCCGAATCTAGCACTTCCAGGATTGCTTTAGAAGGGTCCTTGGCGGCAGCGATGCCGGCAGTTTTGCGCGAACGTTGTCGCTTAGGATTATCCCACTCGCCATTGCGATCATCGCCGTCAGCAAGCGCAGCAATGTCTCGTTTGGCGACACCTCCGGCACCGGCGGCTGGGGTAGGATAAACACATTCTCGTCCAGAGGATTCGCAGGCGCGACAGGTAGTGTCAATGCCGGCATTAACACATTTAATTTTGCTTCGGCGACATCTCGCACAGGCGATACTGGATCGCATTGTGAAAGGGCCAGAGACCCGAGTCTCTCAACAGGTAGGACGGAAAAAGTCAGTGATCGCAGAACCGACCGTCGACGGTCAGATAATTCAATACGCGTTGATAGATTTGAATAGTTTCCAAGGGTTCGAAAAAGCGATAAAATGATAGCTTGCGGGTGTACTCGTTGCGAAGGAGATTGGGAGTCGGTCACTAAATGTCGGAGAGGCTGGCTGTCAGCAAAGGAATGTGGATACGGAGGGATGACCGAAGGGTACAAGAGGTAAGATTAGTTACCGACCTATTTCCAGACCAGTACAAGAAGACAAGAAAGGAACAGGGATGAATAGGATGAAAAGCGCAATGAGAAAGACAGAGGAGGCGAGGAAGAAGAAAAGGGAAAGGAAGACGAAAAGGAAGCGAGAGCGAGGAAAGAAAAAGAGAGACCCGAAAGAAAGCGGAGTGTGGGGGAGATTAAGGTAAAGTCGGAGCCCCGGACAGTTCAGTAAGTTAGTTAAGTCGGGAGAGGACGGACTGCCTATTATTCAGGCTCTCTTAGGCTCTTGTTTGTCTCTGTGTCCGAGGATCGTCTTCTGTAAACCGAAATTGTGGATCTTGCATTTCCGACCGAGTTGGCTTATTAGAAAAGTTCCAATTCAATCAGCCCTTCAATCCCATCAATCACAGTCCTCCGTTGGACAAGATTCCGTATTTTGTTCCTTCTTCTGGTCGCCCTGTCAATCATTTGGAGATTTTCGCTTGTGGGGGATACTGTCCTTTCTATTTTACTCGGTAGATCTATAATTAAGTTATACTACTACTTTGCTACTACTTCATGCTCTGCCTCTCTCTCCTGTAAATAAACACCAATAATCAGTGGGATTATATGCCAAATTTACACACCTATGCCCCCCGACCGAGTGAGATGCCGGCCACCAGCAACCACCCGTGTGTAACGTCACTAGTAACCATGTCTGGATGATCCCAAGCCTACCACCCGATTGACTCGCGGGTCCATCCTCCGTCGCTTTTTTTCCTCAACAGGGCAGATAGACAAGTGGACAGTGGGCACACTATAGGCAAGGAGGCAACTACAGCAGACGAGACAGACCATTTTAACTTCGACCTTGTTTGCTGATTTATTTCCCTCCCAAGCTCAGAATCATGAGACAACCTGGTAAATGGTAAATGAACCAGGTGAGATTCCAATTCATCCCGTGCCGATCGGCTACGTGCCATCCAGCAGTCAAGGATGCTGCGGAATGGTTCCGGAAAGAACCTCCGCCTGCAGCTGACAATCGAAATACACCTGATTTGGGGAGAGAGAGAGAGGGTGGGAGGGGAGTAACATTATTCTCGGTTGGAATGATCGGATCACATTCTCCAACCATGACCCTCGGGTATGGAAGGACTGGAACTGGATAAAAATTGTGGAGGGTTGGATTTGGGGGAAGCTAGTATTCATCGGGACTCCCCGCGGGGAGGGAAAAGAATGCCCAAACAGAACGCGGAGGAAGAAGCTAGGGACAAACTCAAAAGGCTGGCTACAGGGAAGGGATCATGAGCTGGTAAAAGACCAGATTGGACGAGGTCAAAGAAAAGACAAGGATATATTTCCAGGAGAGAAAAGAGGACAGACAGACAGACATGAAACAATCCGACCGACTCCTCGGGAACGGGATTACGTAACACCCCCGGTCAGCATCGGGGTCATCCGATGAATCTGATTGGTCCCCAGGCTCCGAGGCTGTCTTAACCGAACCCCGCATTTCATATTATCCATACCATACCGTACCGTATGTTTTGGGTCGTCTTTAGCCGGAGACTGCCGACATTGTCTTTTCTCCTCATGTCTGTCGTCTGTAGGTACCCTAATTGGTATAGGAATGGTTAATCGGGCTTCAATGTCTCTGGCCTGCCAGATCGAGTTATATCGCTTGACGCCGCCCAACGCCACTTTCGTGTTCTTCTTGGCTAGACCGGCCTATTCCGGACCACCATGCCTTATGCAGTGGCTTCATTTGGTATCAGTGCTACCATCCACTACAACATTGGCCATCTTCCTTCATCAGATGATATATCCGGCTGGTGGTTCTATATTATCGCCTGCTATTTATTACTTCCCCGAAAATTAACGTGCAGCACTTCCCGATCTTCTTTACCCGAACGCTGACTCATCCCGGTTAGATCGACGGTCCGTCCGGACAGATGGCTTCTATACCTAATTATTGCTACTTCTTGACAAGTATGGTTGGGTTAGGAAATATACAGCAGTTGGACACTAACTCTGTCCTACTTTTATCTTGTATTTACTGTGCTCCAATTGTACAAACCCTCCACCGGGTTATCTATCGTCTGTCCAACCTACTACCGTAGCACAATAACGGTGGAGCTGCCGGTAGGGTAGGAAAATCTACGGAGAACTGTACCATCCGGATAATCACTTGTTCGCGGCTGAATAGTAAATTAATCAAAATTAATCCTTCCCTAATAATTAGTTAGTTATTTATCCTCTTCTATGTCGGTAGAAAATATCTACCAGCCGCTTTCCTGTCCGACTTGAATTACGCCACTTTGACAAGTTGAGCTAGGTAATTCACTTGCGCTCTTCCTCACTATTTGTCCTAAAATTACACCTCTGTATTAGGTAGATGATTCCAGTCAAGGGTGAAAAAGAGGGAAGGTCCGCTTGGAAACCTAGGAGTCATCCAAGATAGCGTGACCTCCAAGGTTAACCCTAAACATGAATTATGCCACTAACCCTAGACGCAGTTATGTACCACGCAGACTTATATATAATATTAAAAGAGAATCAAGCCATTGAGGTATATTAATCGCTTACAGAACAGACCCAGGTCGACATTGAGAAACCCATTGGATGTAGCTTGTGGAGGCTCCCCACGAAGTTCAAGATCAAGGACCAATAAGTCTCAAGAGACAAAAGAGACAAGATCCTAATAATCATCATCACTTGACGATATTATCCTGCGGAAGCCTATATCTGATGCTGTTTCTAGAGTGTCAATGGAAATACATTGCTAAGTCAACTAATTTTTCCATTGTAAATTGTCGAAGAGCCCTTTTCTAGCTGTTTCATCGCTTTCTATCTGTTGCAACCACCATGTTCCATCAATGCTTCATCACGAAACATTAATGACGTTGATACAAACATCTATTCTCCATCCAAATCACAATAGAAAACCTATCTATACTGATTGACCAACATATCTTTCTCTCCATCCCTACGCCGCCAAATCTCTACCTCCCCTCCACCCCGAATGATAGCAACCCGCATTGTCGCAAGAAGATTATGCGCAGCATTCGAATGATTATACACACCACCATTAAAGCTAGCAGTAGCATCCTTCCCAATAGCCGAAGAAATGAGAGCTTTGCCTCCAGGATGATCCTTGATGAAGTCAGTCACATCATGAACGACTCCCGCAATAGCAACGAGTGCTTTGCCATTTGCTGCATCCGCAAGGAAATCATCCCACTCGACAACCGGCAGCTGTTTAAGAGGCGTGCCCCAATCGAGCTTGGCCCGCTTCTGATCGACTTTCTTTTGTAGTTGCTGGACTCGGCCTTTCTCAATCTCGTTGGCGCGGAATTTCTTCAGATTTGAGGCTAGACCGAGCTGTTTCCATACCCAGATCGACCACTTCGTTGGATCGTATTGCCACCATTCGATTGCGTTGCGGTAGTCGGAGGGGAACTCCCAGGTTAGCAAGATCTAGGCGAACTGATACTGAACTTACCTCATGGTGAAAGTTATGGTATCCCTCACCAAGGGTGACCAAGGCAGTAACAACATGATCCCTCGGCGAATTCCTATCATCGAATGGCTAACCTCATTAGCACACCAGATCGTTAACAAGCAAAATAAACCAAACCCACCTGCTCCCCCAACCAATGCGCCAGCGAATTAACACAAAACGTAGCCTGCTGAACCACCAAAAACCTCAGAATACCCGCGTACACAAGTCCCCCCATCCAATCGCCCCATCCAAGTCCAGCAACAGACATCGGAAACAAAAGTCCAAAGACAAGGATAAACAATCCATAATTTCGATGCTGCCACACGACAACGGGGTCCTCGTTTAGATCCGAGATATCGGTACGCCCTTGGCTTTTGGGATCCTGCTTCAAAACCATCCACATGAAGTGCGAGTACCAGATACCCTTCCGGACACTGTATGGGTCTTTCACCGTGTCGGTCCAGCGGTGGTGAGCTCGGTGTTTGCTGCTCCACCAGCGGATTGAACCTTGGACTGCGCCGCCACCGGCACAGGCGAGGAAGATTTTTAGGGGGAGGGTTCTGTGGGCAGAGATTATTGTTAGTTCCTATCCACGATAAACGAAGATTGATTGGATGGAGTGATATTGGAAATGGGAACTTACGCCTCATAACACCGATGTGACCACAATCGATGATACCCAGCCGTAATGCCCAGTCCAGTCCAGAAGTAATAGAGAATTGCCCATACTGCTGTAGCAAGGCGTAAGGTGGTGAAAGGAGCTGCGACACAGCCTAATATCGGAACTATCACAATGAGAGTCGTGTTGATCCAGTTAACATGGTGGTGCCAGTTACCAAGGGTAATAGGCTGTTCGCTAATATGTGGTTTTCGGTTGGTTGTCATCGCTTTAGTATAGTTGTAGAGCCCTTTATCTTGTGAGTGATATCCTATGAAAAACCTATATACGGGCTAACTGAGAGAAAAGAACATATTATAATTATGAAAACAAGAAAGTTATTATATGAAAAACACTGATGCCTACATACTTTTTGTTAAATGGTTGGTTGTGTCAGATAATACTCCTTGTAGAAGGATTTTGTTGAATTGTTGGGGATATGTAATGCTTCACGTCTAAACATGCGTTGAGAGCATCTCCCATCATCCGAGGTTTGAGCTTGGATTCTATATTTGGTATGTGGTTTTTAGCTAACCTGCTTGTGAAAGTAGAAAGAATCATTCCCTCCTAGACTCGAGACTCGATAGGCCCACGTCGATCAAGGACAACCCTAGTATATACCACGATCAGCCCTAACAGAGCCACATCAGTAATGTAGCTATATGAAGAAATATCTACCTAAAATTTTTGTTTTTCTTCGAGGGGTCTGAAGAAGCACATGCCTCGCGAAGTCTTGGTAAATTATTTCAACTTCTGTTATTGTGATAACTAAGAAATATTCGAATCAACTTTTCTATACAAGCCTAACTTTATATATCCCCTTCCAATCATCCTACAATGTTCCCACCATAGCCAAAGTATCGAAGTTGAGAATTATAATATTTATTATATAGATGACTCGTTTTATCCAATGCTAATCCATGGTGCAGATGTGAGCTACCACTGACGCAATTCTTGCCGCTTCCAATGAACGGTACTTGTGTGAACAGTCTACCAGTGTATCTCGAGTATCAGTGACTAAAATTTCCACATACGTTACATTACTTTTTCCAAAATGTCGCTCGGACGAGTGTTCAAACTTAACTCAGGCTACGAGATTCCCGCCATCGGGTTTGGGACTTGGGTTAGCTACTCAAGTTTCGATGACATACAGTGAATAGATTGCTAAATGCTAGCGATAGCTATCCAAACCGAATGAAGTCGGAAACGCCGTTGAACATGCTCTCCATACTGGATATCGTCATATCGATGCAGCAGCGCTCTACGCAAATGAACAAGGGGTAGGAAGTGGATGGAGGAAATCGGGAGTTCCGAGAAACCAGATTTTTGTATGTCTCGTTTCTCCGTCAACCTATCTATCTCTAAGGCTATCCATATTAATTCCAGGAGACAGATTACCAGCAAATTATGGAATACCCACCACCACCCGGCCCATGTAGAAGAAGCCCTCGATAAATCACTGAGTGATCTACAAACTGACTATCTAGATCTTTACCTGGTACGCAAGCAATCAGGTTCCCTCACCTACTTTATATTATCATGTTAAACAACTATTTAGATCCATTGGCCCGTCTCGTTCGAATACACAACCTCGCTATACCCAATCGACCCCACCACAAAACGAATAAAGCTAGCGGACGTTTCTATTGGCGAGACATGGGCTGCGATGGAGAAACTAGTTACAACAGGCAAGGTTCGATCAATTGGTGTTAGCAACTTTACAATTGAAAAGGTCGAAGAACTGCTTCGGACTGCAAAGATTATGCCCGCGGTTAATCAGTATGAGGGACATCCATACTTACAACAGCCGAAGTTGTTGAAGTTTCTGAAGGATAAGGTATGTATGCAAAGGGAAGGGAGATATGTTAGGTGACGTTAATTGGATGTGCCATAGGGTATTCTGCCTGTTTCTTATAGCCCCAGGGGGAATGACTTTTATGAGCCGCCACGGTTTGTTTCCTTTTCTAGCAAATGGCTTACTGCTAACGACGATATATTAGACTTGTCCATGATCCAACTGTGGTAGAGGTAGCGAAGAGATTGGGTAAAGACCCGTTTGCTCTGTTGCTTTCTTGGGGTGTCCAACGGGGTACGGGTGTGTTGGCGAAGAGTGTTAATCCGGCACATATTGAAACCAATTTCCAAGGTATTGCTGAAGGGCATTGTTCCAGATATGGAACTTGAGATCCCATCTGTGAGCTGAGAATAACGGTTGTACTATAGACTTCATCATTCCCGATGAGGAATTCGAGACTCTCAACAAACTCGACCGCCACCATAGATACAATTACCCTTCCATGGGAGGAGTTGACGTTTTTGGCGAGCAGGGTCAGAACGTGGTTGAGAGGCGGGCGGAGGAGACTGCTGCTGAAAATAGGAGGCAGTAGTTTCTACTACTTTAAATGCTTTAAAAATACGCGATTTACAAATATTTTTTGAAGATATACAGAGTTGTTTATAAAACAAAGTAAGTCATTATTGGAATGTGTTCTATTCTTATGTTGGCCGGCAACCTTAGGGCTAAGACAAACAAATAGCGATGCAGATATATTGTACTTATATAATTGCAAGAAGGGGAAAAAACCCACAATTCTATAAATAGAAGAACTCGATAATTTAACAGGGCCATCATCACACACATATATACATTTATTCATCAACTTCCTTCTCATCCTCACGCTCATCCTTCTGGGTGACTGCCAATTTTGACCTAGCCCGCAAGGTCGGTCCAAATTTAAAGAAAACAAACGGGATAAAAGTAAGAAGCGTCGCAACCAGCGCAAGGATCAACCCGGCATACTGGCTACCGACATTGTGGAAAAATTGTGATGCAAACAAGGGAGACACCGCACCGAGCGTATTCCGCATGAATCCCTGTCCTGCAATCGCGGACGACGCGTTGGGCCCATAGCAATCAGAAGTGAAACTATAACATGACTCGAAGATGAAGAAGATCCCAATTGCAATAGGTGCGAGGGCTATCGCTGGTCCCACCCATGTGAGGAACTGATACTGAGTGAAACTGTAAATGAAGAGACCAATTGGGAGCCAGATTGCGCCGAGCATGGCGCCGTACAGACGTGCCTCTGGGGCAACTTTCCCTTTTTTGGCGACGTAGAGCGATTCGTATTTTCTAATTTGGATAAAATTTAGTGCGAAGGCGAGGGTCGTGCCGATGCAGAGTGAAATATACGGGAGACCAGCGACTCCTTCGCTCCACCCGTGCTTCTCTGAAAAGGTGATTGGGATGACCGAGAGGAAGAGGAAAGTGATGAACCATGCAAAGGCGATCCAAAGACCAAAAGCAAAGACGACGGGCTCGGTGAGGAGCATTTTGATCGCTTTAACTGAAGAATTATGTAACATCTGCTTCAATCCTGGCGCTTCTAGATCTTTTCTGGTCACGTAGTGCTCATTCTGGGTTTCCTGGCGGACGACCTTTGCTCGCTTGTCAAGGGCCACGCTGCCACGCGTCTCTCTTAGGCAGAACAGGATAACAATGGCCAGAGGAATATTGGCCAACCCTTGAATTCCTTCTACCCAACGCCAACCAATACTCTGATCGATGAAACCGGCATAGATGGGCGCTGCCACAGTGCCCAGGATGGCGATGTAGGAAAAGCTTGCCATGGGAATAGCACGGTCCCGAGGTTTATACATGTCATCAAACGTACCGCCGACCAAGATTGTTCCGACGCATCCAAAAAGACCAAGCAATGCGCGGCAAACGATAATTGTCGCAATGTTCTTTCCCAGGGCAAGGCCGATAAACATGATGGAGAACAGGTAATATGCGCCAACATAAACGACTCTTCTGCCGGCGAGCTCACAAAACGGGGCCAGGAATAAGGGCGCGAGGGCACAGGTGAAGTTGAATGTGAAAAGACCGAGTTGTCCAAGTTCTTCCGACACACCAAAATCTTTTGTCATATTGGAGATACCCGAGCTGTAGGCAGTTGTTGCGAGACCGATGAAGAGCGTCATGAGACATAGGAGAACGGAGAGGAAGCCTCTATACGCTAAACTCCAATTGAATGGGTTCTCTTTATCTCCCTCAACGAAATCTAGCACGATGAACTCGGTTCCATTGTGGTATTCGACATCCGTTGCTGTCAGGGGTACGTCTTTGTCGAGTTCCAGGAGACGTCCATCCCCCAAGCTATGACAGTGCTCTTCCGAAAGCTCCTGACGGTATTTTCCTCCCACTATCCATCCTTTTTGTCCTTGTGCCTGTTTCGCGACAGGGTGGGAAGGCAAGGTGGCCGTTGCATTTTCTGCGTGAAACGCATCCGTTGGCTGTGAATCCTTATCCATTCTAACAGGCACTCTAGGAGAGGTAGCTTGCTCGCAAAGACCAAATGTGGAACGAAACACCAGAAGATAACAACTTAAATTATCAGTCGAAGGAATAAATCTCTGTTGGCTCTGACATCATACAATGCCAGCTTTGAAATTCGCGCATTACCAAGAAGGATGCCATGGAGCCATCCACCACGTTCGGCCGACTACCAACTACAGTACCTGAAGAGTTTGGTATCGTGGAATATACTCCAGCACGGAGTGGGTAAGCCCAGAGTGAAGATTGGCGATATCCCCGAAGATTCCCCATTTACGGAAAACCCAATCATTATGCAGAAAGCTAGCTCTTCATCAATAGAAACCTCGGAGCATGCAGTTAGTTGAGGCCGAATTCTCCCATGCGGAAAAGTGAAATCCATCGTGTCATAGAATAAACATGTAGGGTACACTTTAAACCCCTCCGGTTAGTATATTAGGCTTCGGCAGTGCCCGTCGGCGCAAAGATTGTTAAACAGTTAAAAAGGATTGAGTGTGTCGATCGCTCCACTGCGTTTCTGTCTGTGGGCCATCGGTCCAGACAAGACGGGAGGCAAATGGGTGAACCGAGACCGGCATCCCGAATAAGTAACTCGGCCCGGTTTGAGTACATATCTTCGGTGCCACCTCGGGGGTTTTAGATGCTTGAGTCTTGAAGCTGGGGACATAATATGCAAGAGGAGAGAAGATATACAACGGGTATTAACTCTAATGCTGTAGTTATGCACTTCGTATATTTATACAGGATATGCTCTTCTATCTGTTGGGAACATTACATTTAAGAGTGAAACAAGGCTTGTTGCTTTCCCGACCAGTATCCAGGGTTTTGTTAACTCAACAATATACCGTTAAACAAATTACCGAGGATTTCATACCAACATAGGTTTTTCAAGTCTTGCGGTTAAGCCGAGGTTATTACAGCTCCTTCATTGAGTTTTATGGAAGAGTGGCAATAACTAATGTTAAGGACTTCGCCACTTTATATTTATGGACGATCAAGGTATTGCATCTCTCACCGAGATTGTCATTGAGAACTATTTTAGTCTCCTATATATCGCGAACCTAGAAGGCAATATTATATCAAGTTAAAGAAAAAATCTTTTCCTTGCATTTTAAACTGGGAAATGCGAAACAACCCAGGCTTTGATTCTGCTCGTTTCGATAAATGAGAATGGGAGATACGATGGAAGTGCTAGGTAATTGGCAGCCCGTTAAGGTAGTTGTTTTGAATCGTATGGTCGCTCAGTTGGCGTCGTCTCTGTATAGCACAATTACTACTCTAAGTGGACTCAAATATCAGCCCTGCTACTCGATATTGGAGAATCTGTTTAACTATGCAGTAATATTGGCTTAGCCGAAGGATGTATGATACTACCTAAGAAGTCTTACTGGCGAACGATTTCCTTGATATTCGATACCAAATCTAGTGTTGTACTTGGCAGGGTTCCCTCGCCAAATAGTCCAGTGCTTTCACCACCAATCGAATTTCATCATCTGTTGTCCCAGGGTTAATGGTACACATCCTTAGGGTCACGATTCCCTTCAGACGTGTGGTGAACATAACGGCGATCCCCATTTCTATCAATTGCTTTGAAATATGGCTATTGAGCTGATCCAAGTCCGATGAACTGATGCTCTTATTCTTTGGCACAAACCGAAAATTGAGAATTCCCATCCCGTTTGCTGCTATGATTTCCCAATCTTCGAGGTTCCTCAGCTCAGTTTCCATCAGTTTTGCAAGATAGAAACCCCTCGAAATCATCCGATCGATTACATCGAGACCAAGGACCTGCAGAGTAAACCAAAGCCTCATATGACGAGCAGGCCGTGTCAGCTCAATTCCATAGTTCCAGGGATCAAGGATCTTGTTTGTGTCTTCCACATCAGCTACATAACTGGCAGATGAGGCAAAGCTTTTCAGTGGATGAGCCTTATTTCGGAATATGACTAGACCACATCCATGTGTTTGGAAAAGCCACTTATGTGCATCCCAGGCAATGCTATCGGCATTCTCCAGTCCCTTAACAAGTTCTTTGTGGGTTCTGGAAAATGCAACAGAGCCGCCGTATGCCGCATCGACATGCATCCACACATTGTAAGTACGTGAAATGTCAGCACTCTCCTTAAGCGGATCAATACTTCCCGTATTCGTGGTTCCACATGTGGCTACGATAACGAATGGCTTATAGCCGTTGAGTATATCTTCAGAGATTGCCAATTCAAGTTTGAACACATCCATGCGAAATTGGGCATCGGAACGGATAACTCGGATATTAGAATCTGGGATCCCGACAATTCTCAGCGCTTTTGCAACACAGAAATGTGTCTGGTCTGAAATGTAAGCAATCCCCATGGACCGTTGTATTGGATCATTCCCCAGAATTTGATCTCGAGCAACAATCAGGGCAGTCAAATTCGCCATGGAGGCGCCTGAGACGAATTGCCCACCAGACGAAGAAGGTAATCCAAATATCTCTTGTGCAATCCACTGTATAAGATTGTTTTCGATAGCGCAGACACCAGTTCCTGCTTCCCAGCTACCGCCGAATGCGTTGAAGGCGGATGTCATGGCATCCCCAAGCCATGATATTGGTGAGGCAGGGGACGGTATACAGGAGAAGAAGCGGGTATGGTCAACTCGAAACCCGTACGAAAAGATATCTTGCGCTTCGTCTATGACTTCTCTAATCGATCTCGGGGAGCTGAGTGGTTTAGCGCCTTCTGCCAGCCGAGATAGGTCCTCGCTAGTCGGTCGCCGAATGACCTCTTTGGACCGTTTGAAGGGGACGTATTTCCCTTCAGAATTCTGAAAAAGGCTGAGAAATGCGATAATATTATTTAGTTCCATTTTTACAGAAGAGCAAAGCAAAAATAACTGATCATTCAGGTAGCGATCCATTACTACAATACTTGGCGGCCTTATTTATATTAATGCTTAGGATGTCTGCAATAAACTTAGGGTTTAGGTGTAATGTGAGCACCATTTTGCTTGGGCTTCTAGGCTTATGCATTTTCTGTTGATCTGTGTGCTGTCACAGGAACGGCATCACAATGACAAATTTCTACACTGGGATATTACACTTGGAGAGTAAGAACAGGCTACTAGCTTTCTGCTGTGGCACAGCATACAAATAACTAATATACACCGATCGACATAGTCATATACTCTATGTAGAAAGTCCACATCTGCTTATGGATGGCCGCTTACTCGTTATCGCTGCACGGTGATGGATGTGGCACCTTGAAGTCCAGGAAGTTAAGTAAGGTAAGGCCACCAACTTTAAGTCGCTTTTATCAATCAATTTGTGTGATATGAGGAGGGGTAATTACAATAGCATTTGAATTGTACTCACTTGAGAGTGTTGAGCCCAGAATAAATTTTAAGTAGCCCTATATTGTGGTGGTAACCAGAGAGTCAAACTTCGCCAACTTCTATTCCAGCATAACTAGTATGACGTCCCCTACTCCTGGCAGTTTCGAAGACTTAGTCGAACTCGTAAAGGCTTTTTCTCCCATAAAAGAAACACCTTTTGAGTTAACCAATCCTCGCTTTCTTTTAGCAGTTCCACATCAAAAGTGTATACTAGTTTGGCAAGTATTAACCGTGACTGCGCATATGCAAGACTAGGAGTAGTCACAAAGTTAGTATCATAGGAATGTGATAAGGGACACTGTATGAAACTTGAGTGAACTATGTGACGTACTTCCTTCCAATACAGTTGCGTGGCCCATATGAGAAGGGAACGAATGCTTCGCGGCGATCAAGGCTGTACTTTGCCTCCCCTGTCCATCGCTCCGGGATGAAACAATCTGTATCTGAAAAGTTGCGCGAACATCGTTGGGCAGCATATGGATTGACCCCGACCTTCATCTATAGACAAATAATCATTAGTATTGGTATTAGTACCCGATGGAATTTTGAAATCTTGCATACGTTACCCGGGACAAATAATCCATTGATCATGGCTCCTTTGGGCGGAGTCAATCGAACCGGACTATCTGTAGCGGGAGGATATATGCGAAGACTCTCGTTCTGAACCGCGAGCATATACTTCAACTTCGACACACTAGTCAAGTTAATCTCATCTGTTGAGTCAAATACCGATCGAACCTCATCACGCAGTTTTTGCCATGTAGCTGGGTTAGCTAACAACAAATACAGGGTGCCCGAGAGGTGAGTAGCTGTCGTTTCGCTCCCTGCTATGACAAAAAACTCGGCATTAATGATTACTTCTGGCTCGGTAAGTTTCTTCTCATCAAGACCACGAAGAAATAAGCTCATTAGGCTATTGCCCACGACAAGGACAGACTTTTGCTTCTGAACCATAGTTTTGGTGCGTTGTATATGAAATTGAAACCCATTCTTCAATGATGCTGGCATGAAGATTTCGGGGGATATGTAGTGCAGCAATGGGATATTATTGAGTAGACGTGTCATGGAAAGCACTTTCACGAAGCGAGGTAAACTGTCAATCCACCAGTGTAGGGCTGCGGTGTCCATAAATTCAAATGATTCATCAAATACAACCCGACCCATCTGTGAGAACGTTGCCATCTATTGAAATATCTTTTTTCAGCGCTTTCGTGTATTTACCTCTATTGATTCCTTGACTTACATTAAACCAAAAGCTTAGATCAATACACCCGTTGTCAACAGCACACGTATCTTCTAAATTCCGGATAAACCGATCTGCCTCTGCCAGCAAGATGGGCTCGAAATTTTTGATCGCTCCTATGGAAAATATCGGCGACAAAAGCTTTCTTAGATATGCATGCTTAGTGGCCGTTGCTGAGTTAATTGCTCGAACATCCTGAGAACCTCTCACTGATGACATTTTCGGGTCTTTGACATTTTCTGGTTGCCCAGCACGCCGTTCATAGATATCTTTGATTGCATCAGGGCTCACATATGAGAGTTGATCTGGCGCAATTCGAACAATATCTCCATATTGATCATGGAGAGCCTTGATCTCATGGATTAAATCGCCACGAGCCGAATGAAACAGCCACCACATTCTGGATGCCCCGATATGTTTTGGACCAGGGTATGATGATAGTGGATGTAAAACGATATTGTATGTGAAATGAGCAATCGCATATATGATGACCTTGACTCTCTAAGCCGCTAGTCGTCGACTATTAGAAGTTGGGAATGTGGACTTACTCCTGATACAACCAGTTGGCTGGCATAGACAAAGTCCAGCGGACTGATATCTCTGAGGGTTACCATGGTTGCTTGACAACTATAGCCCTCGAAACTGAAATCTCTTAGTCAAGTCGAGTCTTTTAAGGTACAAGCTTGGTGGGTAGTTGGTAAATCAGCCGATCTGTGTATCTATGGATTGTTATGTTGATCAAATATGCATGTAACGATGCACATCTTTCACAGGCATTGCAACTCAACCAACCCTAAAGAATCAACACAAGCCAGCAAAAAGAAAAAAAAAAAAAAACTTAAGAGCAAGCTTATTCTAAAATTTTTATGGTTCTGTTATATAGATAATAAACCAATCATTATCGGCTTTGTATCTGTTCTTTTCCCTTTTCCTGGCGGTTGCACAGTGTCTTCTCTGTGCTGTGCAACAACAAGGAAACAAGATAATATGGTGAAATAATGCATCCTCATTGATTGAAAAAAGTAGTAATATCATCTGCAATAAAAGTATTCAGTCCTTCGTTCCGGATCCTGGCAGATTGAAGAAACCAGCTGCAGGAGTCTCTCCCCAAAAGCCAATGCTTTCTCGTGATCCATGATAGCAGTCGATGTGCGTACCTGGACTTCCAGCGTGCTCTTCGTCCCGAGGACTCTAATCATTACCTGATCTTGAAGATCAATCCGGACAGAAGGCGACATCGATGAGCACTCGCTCCCATCAAGCTGTAGTGGCAGGTTGCCCATGCCAGGATCAACGTGGCTGACAATATAACCCAATTTTTTGCCTGAGTTCCATTTAGCGCACTGACTGGCAATATCCTCCAAGTCGAGCCAATCATATTTTGAGACGCGTAGATATTGCTCTTGGAGTAACTGACAAAGCTCCAACCCCGTTAAGTTTGGGTCAAGTTGCACACGAATGGGGTTGATATTGCTACAGGGGCCTAGGATTGTGTCAATCCCCGGCACAGGGTTTCCCCTTGTGCTCATAACCAGTCCAAAGACTAGGTCAGATCGGTTTGTACTCTGCGATAAAAGTAAGCTGAATGCAGAGTTCACCAGTGTCGAGGCTGTGATTCCCGGAGGAAGTGTAGGCAGGTCACAAGTTGAAGACGTAGCCACATCTTCTGGGATGGGAATCTTGCATAAACCGAAGTCAGGCTGACATAGCGACGCGCCGCAAAGATAGTCAGCCCAAAAGCCCAATGCGCCTTGATTGTCCTTTTCCTGTTTGCAAAAATACACGTAATCCGAGAAGCCAGGAGCTGGAGCAAGTGATGATAGACGCTCGTTGTAGGCCATACTCAAATCGCGAAAGAAACTAGGAAATGAAAACCCATCCATTTGAGAGTGAGATAGTCGGACCAAAAAGGCATGCTCGTTTGAATTCTTGGATATCAAAGTAAATTGGAGTGGAAAGCAGGTAGATAATGGTGGGAGGTTCATTGCATCATTTGCCAGCTGTCGTGCCGAATGTTCCAAGTCAACATCTGGCTTAAACTCGTGAAATGGGAGCTGAATATATTTCATGATAATCTGTATTACTTTTTTGCTCTCCGGTTGCTCCCAAAATATAGATCGTAAAACGCTGTGCCTTTCAATCACTGCTCTGCACGCATTTTTGAGTCGGATGACATCCACCGGACCATTTATAAGGAACGGAAAACAAGTAATAGTCCATTGGTTGAAAAAGAACATTTGTTGGCCTGTTACCGGTAGAATATCTTCCACTTCCTCGTCCCCAAATGGAAATCCATCTTTCTTGAGACTGGTTAACAATTGAGACATATCTTCAGTCAAAAGACTGAATGGAGACCGAGGTTTTAGCAAACCTATACTTGCACGATTAGGAAGTAGGCTACCGATTTCGCTCAATTGGGAATGCTCAAAGATGTCGTTGACAGTAATCACGAAGCCTTTGGCCCGAATAAGCGCAGCAACCCTCATAGCTGCAACGGAGTCGCCTCCGAGGTGAAAGAAATCATCACTAGCCCCGATGCTCTGTCGATCAATTCCCAGCGCCTGAGACCAGGCACCCTGTACGATCCTCTCCTGGTCTGTGGTAACTTCTCGTGGACTTGTGTTGACAGTGACCAAGCCAAATCTTGAATGTAACTCTTGGGTGCTGAGCACACTCAATGCCACTCTCAGTTGCTGTCTATTTGTTTTGCCGGACCAGGTTATAGGGACCTTAGATATCGGTACAAAGAGTTGCGGAATCATATAACTCGGTAATTTCGATCGAATAACATGATCCACGCTCTGGACGCGCCTGAGGAAGTCGTTATTCCTCTTCACAATCCAGTCTGCCAGTTCGCCGTCCTCTTCTATCTGAGAGTCGTTTGTCTGAATGAATGCACAAATAATACGACTACCTCCACCAGCAGGCTGAATTCCTTCCGCTATGACTTTCTTACAGTTGGGAAGGTTTTGAGCAAGATGAAACTCAACATCCTCAAGCTCAAATCGTTGACCACGGATCTTGATCTGTCTGTCTTTGCGTCCGATATAGTGGATCTGTCCGTCTGACGCATACCGAACTAGATCACCAGTCTTATACAGTAGGCCTGTATTTGACTGCCCTTTCATTTCTAGCATCCACCGCGGTTTTGTAATAAAGGACTCCGCAGTGCGCTTGGGGAGATTGAGATAGCCATTAGCAAGGCATGGTCCTTCCACAATGAGCTCGGCCACGGCGCCGATGTGAGCCAACTTTGTAGGGTCATCTTCTCTTACTAGCCATAATTTTGCATTTACCGGACGCCCAATATGCCTCTTTTCGTGCAGTGACTGAATCGTATCAGATAAGCTGCATATCCCAGTAGTCTCAGTCATACCATAGGACTGTACGAGCTGAACTGATCTCATCCACGTCTCGATTAGATCATCTTGGATTGGCTCCCCTCCGAAGACTAGTGTTTGCAGCAATGGAACGTCAGAGGGCCGGAAGAGCCTGATTGTTGTTGGTGTAAGAACAGCCCAAGTCACTTTCAGCTCATTCATTACCCCAATAAGGTTGCTGAGTCGATCTTCATCGGAAGGAATACAAACAGTGCCACCCGCATAAAGCGTTCCAAATATCTCGTATAATGATATGGTGAAAGCAAAGTTGGCGAACTGAAGGGAGCGAGTTCCTGGTTGCATCTTCAAACGAATCGTATGATTATGGATGTTCACTAACGAGCGATAACTGATAATGCATCCTTTTGGCGTTCCCGTGCTCCCAGATGTAAAAAGGCAGTATGCTGGATCGTCGCTATTAGGGTAAAATATCTCTCCATTCTGCTCATCCTCGAAGTGTAGATAGTTGGCCTCAGGCTCTGCCGGCACAACAACCACAGTTTCAACGTGGCCGCTGAGTACTTTACACTTGCTCGCGGAGGTAATAGCCACGGCAGGCTCAAACTGAGTGATAATTGACTTCAGCCTTTCCACCGGCGTCGCAGGATCAATCGGGACGAATCCAGCGCCTGTCTGAAGAACAGCAAGCATTGCAACGATAGCCCATTTCGATTTTTCAAAACATAGCGGAACCATGACTCCCGGTTTGACGCCCAAATATCTCAGCTCCTTCGAGACTCGAGAAACCGATTTTCTCAAGTCAGTGATTGTTAGTACTCCATCCCATGCGTGTATTGCTGCGCAGTCCGGGTTTCGCACGCGACTGTTGAAGATGGAATCCATGACGGAAGCTCTTGCGGTTTTCAAGGGGTAATCATTCCATTTTGCTATCTGTTCCCGTTCTGGTGGACTGACAAGATCGAGGTGAGAAACAGGTTGAGTTGTATCGCGCGTAATAGCAAAAATAGCTTGCTGGATTGACGCGGTAAGGAATTTTGCTTGGGACTGGGTAATGGCTGATATTTTATACCACATCTGCAATACTTCCCGTTCAGGGAACGTCTGTGCAATGAGCAGGATATCGCAGGTCTAAAATGCCCAAGTTAGCTTTACTTTCAATCCAACGCTGGATTAGTTTCTTGCCTGTACTTTGTCCACGACCTCAACCAAATTGGGTATGTCTGCTGATTCCTGACTTTTCAACAAGCAAAGGCCCGTATTGAAGGATCCGTACATCTGGGGGCTAGTATCTTGGACACTCCAAGTATTGGGACACAACATCCCGTCGATAGTCATATCCTCCCTCATCAATACTGTAACCAGTTGCATACAGCTTTTCTTGGAGACATGGTTGTTGTTCCTTTCCTTATCCCATTTCCAGTGTCCTCCAGTTTTCAATTCATCGTCGAATACACCGAAATGAACTTCCTGAGAGTCGCCAAACCGAACTAACAGGGTAGCCCAGACTGTTGCCAAAAGGTATCGCAGCTCAATGTTATTTTCTTTGCAGAATGTGGAGGCAGCTGACACAGTCACTTCGTCAATGTTTACTCTCTGATGCCGTGACTCGTCATTGCTCTGGCTATGGTTCAACACAGGGAATATTGAACTCCCAATGGGCACGTCGGCATGGCTTTTTGAAACCGTGTCCATTTTCCTATTTACGATGGAACAAGTTAGACATGAGTTCTCTCAAATCTTGAGTTGTGATATAATGTTAGAAGTACAGCTTACTGAGTTTTGACAAGGTAGCCTAAATAAATACGAATAGAGGAAAAGAAATTTGATATGGCTTCGTTCCTTGCTGTTAGGAGACCTTTTTATATGCTTGCCAGTATCATCAGATACCTGGCTCTGAGGGCAATGTGTCACAAAGGCCGTGTTTAACAGAAGTATTACGAATAGAGGCTCCACGACATTCAGCCGTGTAAGTGGGGGACAGAAATAAGCACAAGACAAAAGTCAGTTAATACGAATAAATGAAACAAGTGGCATATGTCCTCATGCCTTATTCGTCTTTATCCCTAGCTGATTTTCAGTTGATCGCCGCAATTACGAGCGGTCCATCTCAAGTTAGGTCATTCCTATGTACTGTACTGTAGGTCCACGCTGGAAGGACTATTGGTAAAATAGATTAATCAATCGACTTGAGAAATTTTCAGAAGGTGAAATTTAGTATGAGGCGCCAGCTGAAATAAGGACAAGAAGATTCAGGGTGTAGGTTGTATAACTGCTGCTGAAGACCTTTAATCTCACATAGGCAGGGGCTACTGTGGGTTACACATTGACATAGTCTATTGCAACCCTATATGTACCTACTTTTCAGGTAGAACTCACCTATCCATAGCCTTCACCAAGAGATTTCATATAGGTACAAATTTCGCAGTTGGATATTTCCTGAGACAATCATTAACGAGGCTTCGAGAATATTATTGCGTACAATATAGAAATACTATGTTAATGAATTGGAATTCTTATATAGAATGATCTATTTGCCTTCCAAAATCTATATATGTAACAATATCTCAGATCAAGCCTTTGCCTCCGCCAAGGTTAACTCCGAAACGCTCCCTAATTGTCTTTCTATACCGATTAAAGAAGATCAGAATTGGAATAAAAGCCAAAGCCAAAAATCCAAGCAATGCGTTTCCCCATCTTAGTCCCAAGTTCTGGAACATTTTTGGCCAGCCAACGGCAACAACGCCCCTACTAACGAGCGCGTAGCTGTTCTAAGCATATCAACTTATGCTGGGCAGTTGTCAGTCCTTGTACTCCAATACACACCCCCTTAAGGTCTGACTTCTGTCTCTCCTTAATTCATGGGTTGGTGGCTTATCTTCTATAAAGATTTTACGGAGAAAGGTAGAGGAACGGTTTGAACACGCGATACTATCGCTTTTATGTAAACCTGAGCTAACCCGGGCTCATAACCTCTAAGTATATCAACTTATGTTACTAGACCAAAAAGCCTCAGCTGGGCAGTGATCAGTCCTTGTACTGCATATTTAGGGTAGCAATCACTTATATACGTCTGGATAGGCAGGTAGTCTGTGTTTGTAAATGGAATAGATAAGTACTAGTATTGCTTCTGGTGCGCTCTTTAACAGTGTCATTCGAGCTCTCCTATAATGAAAGACATGTTCAAAGATCCCCCTTCTTCTATGCTCCCTTATACCGCCTCAAACTATACCGCCTCAAACCACGTATACCTGGCAATTTGCCCTAGAAGTTCGGGTAAGCCACTATATACATACATAAGTTGGAAAACCCCTATAAATGATGTATAGCTCGCCTGAGAGAGGAGCTAAGTGTTACATTCTCCAGGCAGATGTATCGCAAGAGCCCTTAAGAGCATCGAAGATATTAATTTGCAAATTTGGGTTGCGCGGGCCTTCTGCAAGACCAAATAAAATCCACTCGTACTCAGTCCACAGATCCCGCGAAGGCTCTCGACGTTTATCACCAAATTTGAAAAAATACCTGTCATAGGTAGAGGTGCTTGAATATCAGTATCTAATGCGCATAGAACAATGAGGATATTGAATTTCCACTAACACCTTGTTCGAATCTGCATCCCAGAAAAGACTATGGCGTCCCCATGGGTGGAATCTGCTTCGCATGCATTCCCTATAGGAAATAACAATTAGTGACATCTCAAGGTTTACCTCGGCCAAAGGCATACGAACTTACTCCCAAGAAGTCCGAAAAGCTGAACGTATTTTATCACGTTCCTCACGGTTTAAATCCCAAAAGCAAGGACCCATTTGAATGCCCGGCAAGTGCTCAAGGAGTAGATAGGTCATAAATCCACCAGGAACCATCTTAGATTCATCATCCTGTTTTTCATGGTTGACGCTAATAAGAGCTGGACTTGACGTGCATTTGTTATTCGTGAGAGTTTCGAACACTTTGAGCATGTCTCTACCATAAAAAGGGAGTTTTGTAGAAGCTTGTCGCCCTCTCTCGGCGGGAATCGCGAACTCAGAGCCATGGTAGGGGATCCTAGACTATGTTGGCATCATAAGAATGAAAGGTGGATGAAGCTAAGTGACTTACTGCATGATGATCTTTATTATAGTGATATCAGACCCATTCGCAGAGCTGGCACGAAAAGTCCCATAGGCACCACAGGGACGGGGAAACTCATGATACCCCCACATGTCTACTTGACTGTATTTCTCACTGAGTTTCTCCTGCAATATCCAGCAAGATGCAGGTCAGAAAGGTTGACCTTCTTTCCAATGAAAGAATCATCGAAGAACTTGAGATCCGACATGTTGAAAAGGTGGGTAGATTAGAGTCGTCACGATGATGTTTTGATAAATGGTTTGGTAGGTATTTATAGATGGCAGCCTCGGAAAAACAGTGGTTGAGCCAGTGATTTTATAAAGAAAGGAAAGAAGTATATGAATCTTCGGCTTTGGGATTGATACCGCCCTATTTTCATGTTGCTATGTGATTTTCCTTTTTAATTTCTAATGTTTACTTTTGTGGTTTACAGAATAGATCTTCTTGTATTTTTGCCTCTTTTTATTATTAGGTTCTTCTTTATTGCTAGGGGATCGCCAAGGTTTATCATCGCTAGCATGAATTACAGAATACTTTTACTTCTTGTAGTTTTTATTGGGTCGATGCCTCGTTGCTAGTAACTTTTGAAATAACCGGCCGGGTATCTGACATGCTAGGAAGAGGAAACAAGATACTGGCATCCATCTCCTCGAATGAGATGAAAACAAGCAAAACGAAGATAGGTAGATATAAGAACATCAAGAAATCCGCAAACATACTGGCCAATGACACAGAAAAAGATACAAGAGAAATAAAACGAGCATGGTATTAAATCAAAGTTAAACAATAAGCATAAGAAATCCAGCCCGTTGGGTATCATCAAATCCTAGTTACCAAAATAGAAACAAGGAATCGTATGAATCGAGAATGTGTAGACGTATTATGGTGTTTGAATCAACTAGCACCCGCTTTCTCCCTGTTCTTGGCTGGATAGAACCTGTATTTTTGTTAGAGGGATGAGGGGGACAGAGTAGATATAATCAAGCCAGCGTACCAAGCAGCAACAGCGATGATGAGATACATCATCATCAGTAGGACACCCTCGAGCCAGTGGGATTTCCCGTCTGCGATTAGGTAGTTTACCTATCGGAGTTAGTGATACTGATTATTGGAGGTGTGGTAGAAACGTACAAGGAGTACGGAAACGAAGAGTAAGATAACTTGGAAAGCGTCGAAGTAGAGTGTCTGCCAAAGCCAGTCAGTCGTGGTGTAGATTGAAATCTGGGTTACGGATAAGTGTTACCATATCATCGTTACCCATAATCCATCCAATCACAATAATAAGCGGAAGAACAAGCAGCGCAATCTGCATACTCGATCCCACAGCTACCCCAATAGCCAAATCCATCTTATCCTTACAGGCAACCGTTACGGCGGTAGCATGCTCGGCAGCATTGCCCACAATCGGAAGAAGAATCAACCCAACAAAGGTTTTCGAAATATTGCCCGTCTCCGTGATGGGTTCAATAGCGTTAACCTGTGCCAGATTAGTTTCCGTCGTCCATTCTTGTAGACACAGGACCAGGTCTCACCATATATTCCGAACACAACGCAACCAGTGCAGTGGAAACAGCCAACGTGAGCATGGCTACCCAGATGCTAAGCTGAGGTTCTTCAGGTTCATCTTCTGGTTCCGTTATTTGCATTTGTTGCGCGTTTGGACCGGCCATCATTTTGCCGATCTGGGCGATTCCGCGGCTGGCGGCACCTTCTTCAACTGTCATGCGTCTCTTTTCGACCTTCTGGCTTGGTGCGTTGTACATTTCCGTGTGGGATTTTAGTTGGAAGAAGAGGTAGCAGCCGTATACAACTAGTAAAATAACACTGGTACCTGTTAAGTGTCAGAGGTAGTACTTATTGACTGATCACGTTCTGCTTACCTCGAGATAAGGGCGCAACTCCCGCATCACCCGCTAACAACAGTTATTAACGTCCATCAAGACATGGCCGGTTAGGACCTACCATGAGACCAGGCATGAAATGCCGTAGGAATGATTAGACTCCCTACAGCCAGCGCAAGGAGACTAGCAGCCGTCTGGGCGACGACAGGATTGAAATGCTGTTCCAGGCGATTGACACCTCCAAAGAAGAAGCACATCCCCATTACCAGCAGTAGGTTCGAAAGCATACTCCCAATGAGAGAGGTCTGGACAATTACAACTTCGTCTGCAACAAGTGCAATGATTGCGACGATCAATTCGACAGCGTTTCTGTTCTGGTTGGTATAATGGCATAGCAATAGGATAATTCGGACTTACCCGAAAGTCGCGTTTAACAAGCCACCGATGGTTTCCCCTGTGCTAAGCGACTGTCAGAAAAAGTACTCTGTAGATGGACAAGTTCATACCGCAAGGCGATCTCTTCCGTCGCATAACTCAACATGGCAGCAAGAGGACTTGGACAAGTTAGTCGTTGAATTTCTCCGTCAGATAGGATCTCATACATAATAGCAATGAAGTTGACCACAAAAATAGCCACGGCGTTAGCATGAACGTAATACAGTGCGACTATAGACATTAGTACTAATCTCCACGGAAAGCAAGTGATACTCACTCCCAGCTGGCGCAGCCAAGATAAGAATGTTGATCCACGAGTTGAACACCGTCGCCTTTAATTGCCCCATAAACGTGAACTTGTGTTTGTTCGCTGGTTTGTGAGACTTGGATGAACTAGCTGCCTCGTCGACCTCCGCATGGTCTCCAAACCCTCCCAGAAGTGTTTTCCTCTTCCGAGGCTTAGTATCATCGGAGTTGTTATCATTTGAGTATGCGACATTGATAGGATCATAGCTGCGAGTCGATGGTTCAAGACCTGGTCTGCTATCGCCAGTCTCCGGGCGAGAGAACTGATCCGTTCCGGACGAAGTAGGAGGGAATGTATCGGCGTGTTGGGGGCCGGTGAGGTCAGAATTCATATCCACTCGGCGTCGACGCTCCTGCGATGATCGGACCTCGTCCGCAGTGCGCGAATGCGCCAGACGACTCTCAAGTTGAATGGAGTCTGATCGCCGTGGACGGGCTCTGAATTTCTTGAAGGGGTTATGCGAAGATGGTTCTCCGTCTTGGTCATACCAAGCTAGATTTCTGGCATGTCGCTTGTAGATATCTTGAGCGAATTAGTACTACCAAGGACAAGTCGATAGAATAGGACTTACGCATCGCGAACTAAAGCTGAGGATCTATACAAAATCGCGACGAAGACAATATATTAGAGATGAATCGACCGCGAGCCAACAACTAGGGGGAAGAAGGGACTTGGGCAACAGTGTAGTGTGGCTACCTAGCACCGCCATTGAGGCAACCAAGACAAACCAAGAAATAACAAGACTTACAAATGAGCTTGACCGATACTTAAAACTGCACAAGCTAAAATGTGGCTTGGCTGGAAGGTGGTTGCCACAGTGTGCAGCTTGGGTGGGATCTTGGGTTCGCTGTTAACGCGACCAGGGCTGCCAGGGGGGATTTACCAGGTTGAGATGATTAAATGAAAAGCGATTAGATGGCCAGAAATGAAAAATCAAAATTCCATTGGCGCTAGGAACAGTAGACAGCGGAACAAAGAGACAGAAACGAAGAAAGGGAATAAAGGAGACGTCTGTACCGTCAAAATTCGGTAGAGTTTCTTGCACAGCCACGCCGACTAGTACAGCTTTAATATTCAGTAGTAGCACATCTCTCTCCAGTTTGTCTCTAATTGCGACTCGCGTCAATCGACATGAGATCAGTGCCCGATGGCAATAATATCGAGTACTATAGACGAGACAGTCGACATCATCATCCAAGTCTGTCTTGATCTGATCTCTTTCTCGCCAAGATCAACATGACGATAAACTGATAAGTCCTGCACAGTGTGGATAGAATATGACGCTAGTGATTTAGACTGGACTAAGAGCCGATCATAAGTTAATTTGCCAGTACGAAGTTAGGACGATCTGGAAGCTGGACCCTGAAAAGGTACTTCTGTCAATTGACAATTCAACCTGATGTTGGCACAATCAATCAAATATTAACCAGAGGGGGTCCAAAAGTAGGATTGAAGGGTCTGATTTGCCACCCTCGGTTCAGGTATCAACAATCACTATGGAATTCGAGGTTTCATTGGCAGTGTAATGTAAATTGGGTCGGGTATGCTGTCAGACGGGAGAGAACCAAGATTGTTGGTGTACAATGTTGGCAAGATGGGCATGTCGATTGCTAAGTATTTTCCCTCTCTCAGGCAACAGGGTTCTTGGGAGAACCCTGTTGCCTGAGTCCTGAGTAAGCAGAGTGTGTGTTCAGTCCATGGATCCCTTCCTGATGCGACAGAATTGAGAGAAATTCCAATGAGCAGGGGGGGAGCCAAAGAGTGGAGAATTGAAACTTACATGGCCACGGATCGGCTACTGTTGTACTAAGAATAGAAGGGTTTCATTCTGGTAAGGGGGAGATACATAACAACTCAACTCCTTGATGAAAATGAAGATATTCACATCGATTGAAACGCAGAAAACAGATGAGAATCTACTAAAGTCCGTCCAGATGCTGGAATTTCTTATTATAGCCGGTGCCAAGCATTGACGGAGGGCTGTATTAGTGTGTAATTTATTACCAAGCACGGGTGACCAAAATACCAAACGGGACGAATTGGCCAATCAAACCTCAGTGGAGTCGATTGACACGGTACTGAAACAGTATGGGGCCAAAAAGGGGGCCAATCAGTATGAGAGCCATACAGTATGGTTACGTATCCCCTTTCTATCCCAGGCCCTTTTCAACTCGTCGTTGTCTCTTCTCTTCATCTCTCCTTCTCTTTCTTCTCTCTCTCTTTTCCCCAAGTTTATCTTCACTCGCTTTCCTACATATACTACTACTACCAGACAGCTATCTTTGTCTTGCTGTCCGTCATTCGTTGTATTTGGTATTTCTTCTTTCTCTCTTTTATTCCCTGTTCTACTGTTCTTTCGTTTTAATATGAAGCTTTCTATCGCGCTCGCCGGCGCTTTCGTCGGTACCGCCCTGGCGGCCGACGTGCCTTCCATTGTCACCAAGGGCAACAAGTTCTTCTACAGCAACAACGGTACGGAATTCTTCATTCGTGGTGTTGCCTACCAGCAGGAAGCAACTGGTGGTGGCCAGAACAACTACAACGACCCTCTCGCCGACCCCTCCGGCTGTGAGCGGGATATCCCTTATCTGACCCAGCTCCGTACCAATGTGGTCCGTACCTATGCGGTTGACCCGAGCAAGGATCACAGCAAGTGTATGAGCATGCTGGCTGATGCCGGTATCTATGTCATCACTGATCTGTCTACCCCTGGCGACTCCATCAACCGAAAGGACCCTAAGTGGGACGTCGATCTGTTCAACCGCTACACCAAGGTCATTGATGCATTCTCCGAGTACCCCAACGTTATTGGTTTCTTCGCCGGTAACGAGGTTGCGAACGACAAGAACAACACGAACTCCATCGCTTTCGTCAAGGCGGCCGTTCGCGACATGAAGGCCTACATTAAGCAGAAGAACTACCGTCAGTCCCTTGGTGTCGGTTACGCCACTGACGATGACGCCTCGATCCGCAAGCACGTCGCCGACTACCTCGCCTGCGGTGATGAAGACGCCATGATCGACTTCTTTGGCTACAACATCTACGAATGGTGTGGTGACTCCTCTTTCCAGCAGTCCGGCTATGCTGAGCGTACCAAGGAGTTCTCTGACTACCCTGTTCCCGCTTTCTTCTCCGAGTATGGCTGCAACGACCCTAAGCCACGCAAGTTCACCGACGTCCCCGTTCTGTTCGGCCCTAAGATGAATGACGTCTGGAGCGGTGGTATTGTCTACATGTACTTCCAGGAGGAGAACGATTATGGTCTGGTTTCTCTGGATGGCAGCAAGGTCAGCAAGATGCCTGACTTCACTTCCCTCTCCAAGGAGATCCAGAGCGCCACTGCTACTGGTGTGAACAGCAAGGACTACAACGCTGCTACTGCTTCTCCTCGCGCCTGCCCCAAGGTTAACGGCGACTGGGAAGCTAGCAGCAAGCTTCCGCCATCCCCTAACTCCGATCTTTGCTCTTGCATGGAGGAGTCCCTCTCCTGCGGTCTGAAGGACGACATTTCTGATAAGGAGGTTGGCAAGCTGTTTGGCACTGTCTGCGGTCTCGGAAACTGCGACGGTATTAAGGCCGATGCCGAGAAGGGTAAGTACGGTGCCTACAGCATGTGCTCTCCCAAGCAGCAACTCTCCTTCGTCATCAACCAGTACTACAAGTCGAACGGCGAGTCTGACAAGGCTTGCGACTTCGATGGTAACGCCGAGAAGAAGAAGGCTAGCAAGCCCTCTGGCACCTGCAAGGAGCAGATGTCCCAGGCTGGCCCCAAGGGCACTGGTTCCGTTTCTGGTGGCCCCGTTGGCGGCAGTGGCAGTGGCAGCGGAAGCGGCAGCTCTGGCTCCGGCAGCAGCAGCTCCTCGTCGGGCATTGCTGGTATCTCCACTCCCCCTCAAGCTGTCTTCGTCGGTGGCCTGCAGATGGGTGTGTACATTCTGACCGCCGTTTTCTCGGGTGCTGCTATGATCCTCCTGTAAGATAGGAGAGCGGAGTGATTAAGGATCGGTCAAGTTTTATCAGTTCGAATTTGTATTCACCGATGTTCTCCTGTATTTCCTGTGAATAATAATTAGCCAGTTCTACCCAATGAGTTTAGTAATAGCCTATAGACGATTTCTTTGTTAAATTGAGCAGTAGCCGCATAACACCATAGTCCTGTGTACAGAGTACTGTGAAATATATAAGGGTGATCCATGCCGTATAAGTATTGGTCTGGTCACGTAACTACACGTGAGCCGTGCTCGACTCCCTCGATCGGCCTTTGCGCAGAACTCTGGGCATTCCTTCGATTGCTAATCAATCCCCTGCCAATCAGCCAAGCAGCCAAGATGAGTGATAGCATCAAGGTCCCAGACGAATCAATCACACCTCCCGATCAGACCTCCGAAGTTTGGTTGGTTCCGCAGCCAAGCTCCGACCCAAAAGACCCTCTTGTAAGCCACCAGCGCGGTTCCAGCCTTACGCAATCTGCTAACTCGTATTAGAATTGGTCGTCGAGAAGAAAGTATCTCATCCTGGCTGTATTATGCCTCGCTTCATTTTCGGGGGCTATAGCCCCATTGTCAGGGCAATTGAACCTGGAGCAACAAGAAAAGATCTACCATAAGAGTAAAGTCGAAGAGCAGTATAACGTATGCTACACTCACTTAACTCCTGCATAGCACAATAATAACAATGACAGAATTCTGCAGCTCTGGCTGGCATGGCCGGCGGGCCATTTTTCTTCGCCCCAATCGCAAGATGCGTCGGACGGAGCTCCGTCATCTTCTGGTGCATTGTATTCACAACAGTGTGTCAGATCTGGGCAGCCGTCATGACCCATCACAACGACTACATAGCGTTTATTATGTCGCGACTATTTGCGGGCTTCTTCGGTGCGACACCGACTACCATCGGACCTCGAATGCTGAACGATTTGTTCTTCTTGCATCAGCGCGGGAGGGCCTTCACGGCGCTTCATATGGCGTTTCTGTTTGGGACTATTGCTGGTCCGACTTTTTCGGGGTTTGTCTCAGCCAATTCCTTCTTCCCTGTTGAGTTCTGGTGGACAGTCGGGCTGCTTGGGGCGACTGCTATTCTTGCGTTCTTGTTTCTGGAAGAGACGGGGTTTGATAGGGATCGTCTGGAGAATAACCCTGTTATACCGGAAGGGTATATTAAGAATCGGATCGCGACGTTCTTCTTTGGACAGAGAGTCGTACAACCGACTACCTTGAAAGAAACCGTATGGCCTCCCCTCTCCAATTCTTGCTCCAGCCCTAACCAAATCAGATGAAAATCGCCATAACCCCTTTCAAGATTGGCATCTGCCCAGTGACAATAATAATGGGCATCTTCACGCTAATAAGCTTCGGCTTCTACGTCGGCGTCAATGCACTAGTCCCAGTCTGGGTGCAGAAACCCCCGTCCGAATACGGATACGGCTTCACATTAAAGCAAAACGCTGCCTTCACATTCTGCCACTGGATCGGAATCATCATCGTGCAAATCTATAGCCACGCTATCAACGACCGCATCCCGCTGGCCCTTGCCCGACGCTTCAACAAGGGAATCTGGAAACCAGAGTACCGTCTCCACGTCCTTTGGATTCCTAGCCTTATTCTCAACCCAATCGGATTAGGAATCTTTGGCGCAACACTTCAATATCATCTCCACTACATGGTTCTCGCGCTAGCGGTGTTCCTAGTAACAATTGGCTCCCTAGCCTCTGTCCCTGTTACTGTGAATTACGTGGTTGAGTGTTTCACGGGGTATCCTGCTGAAGCGGGCATTGTCATCGGAGCTTATCGGATCGTGTATGGGCTCACGATTAGCTTTTATATAAATCCGTGGGTCGCAGCTGTAGGCGTGGGCTGGGTCTATGGGATGATGGCGTTTTTCGCGGTTTTCTCATTCTTCTTCGTTATGTTGCTTATGTGGAAAGGGGAGGTTATTAGACAGTGGCAGTTTAGGGGATTGGGCAAGACGGAGGAGGGTGAGGTTGTTGGGAGGTAGATGGCTGCATTGAAAATATGTATTCGAGATGAAATCGGGGACGAGGGCTTGGATGGAGATTTCGATCGGTTTTTATATAATTATAGACCCTTGCATTATGCCCCATCTATGGACATGGGGGAGCATTTACATGCGGTTTTACTTCTCACCTGTTTATTAGTTGAAATATAGCTATTTAATAGATATAGATATACACTGTTTTGATTGTCTCGCAAACACTGATGTAAATTCTGCTAATTGTTATGCAGAACGTCACTGAGCTGCTAATGGATCTCCCAGGGCTAGGTAGGAGAGACTATATGTATACTATACTCCATCCAAGGAATCTGAATCTCAAACCTAACCAGTCTCTCGGATTCCCAATCCACAGAACCCTCTAAATGCATAACGACATTCACAATTCCTCCCGAAATCCATCTTCATCGCAGTCCGTAACCTGACTATCCGACTGACAAGCCCCAGAATGAACAATGGTATGCTCAGGAATAACCCCATCACTAAAAGGAACCTGCAATGCAATGGTAGTTTTATCAGACGGATAATCCGTATAATGGCCCACGCCATTAGCATCAGCAGCAACCAACAAGCCATTTACGCCCTCCACAATCCATGCTTCGTCGTCACCATCCGGAAGGGTGACGTGTGCTAGTCCTGACAGAAGAACAAACAACCTACATATCAAGTATACTGGTTAGTGATTTCTTATCGAACATGTATCCCGTTCCCTGTGGGAAGACGAACATAGGATGTGGGGGATTATGGATTCCCTCTCCCGAGCGAGGTGGTAAGGCAACGTATGTTATGTTTGATACATCACCTAGTGGAAGGGACATCCCGGTTGTGGGGTACTTATGGAAGGGTGTAGTGAGCTTCCAGCATTCGATACTGGCTGTTCCGTTCGCGTCTTCCACGATTGCGGTGGCTGTTAGGTATTGGGTGCATTTTGATGCAAGAGAAAGGTATGATAGGGAAAGGATGAGGACGGACCAGAATTTCATGTTTTAAAGACAGTGGGCGAGTGTTGATTGCTGTATGTTGAGAGGGGATTAGTGACGTTATTTATTGTCCTCGGGCTGCGCCGAGTCTTGGAGTCGGGCCGATACCATTTGGGCTTGTCCCAGGCAAAGTCAGGACATTCAATTTGGTGTTTCACAATTAGAATCGATACTGATTAGCTCAGGCATATATCCTTGGTGACTAGAGTTCAAAGTATTGTAGATAATAACAGTAGCTATACCGTGCTGCCGTTATATATTACCGCAAATACATTAACTGCTGACAATAGTATCTGAGGTATATCCATCTATACTACGAGTCCAGCCATGAGTCATCCAATAATTCTTTCGCAGTTTTTCTCTCCTCAGGGACCCACTGCAGCATTGACCGCAAAAATTGGAGAAAAAGTTGTTTGTTCGGTCCTTCGAGGTTTTCTTCCGATTCTTGCAATGAAATGGACGGTATAGTGACACCACCCGCAGCTAACCATCTACCTAGGTGAGTGTTAGTTTCATAGTCTCGTAGCAACAATGTGTCTAACCCTTTTCGTCAAAAACATTGCGTGTTTCTTCGCTGCGCTGGAGAAAGTGAAGAGGTGGCAGCCCCAAGTACGCCACCATCTCAGCAACATAATGGGACGGAGAGTATTCCCTGTCCTCATCAAGTGCATTAAATAAATGTTTGTTTTCGGAGATATCCCAGATCTACAATTATAGTTAGAGAATATTCTTTGATATCACGCGGCTCAACTCACCAGGACACCGACGTTCCATATATCAGCACTATAACTCCATTCCATATCAAAAAGTACCTCAGGAGCTTTATAGATATTAGGTTGAATATTCCCTCTGTGGAATTTCCCTATTCTAGCCTCTCCAAGATCACGCAGTACAGGTTGACCCCATAAACCTTGTGTCGGTAAGGAAAGCTTCCAAGACACGTATATTGTGCGGTTGCTATCCACAGTCTTTCGTGGGCTTGGGTGTCGTTTTTCTTCCTTTTCAAATTTCGTAAGGATTGTTTCATATCAATGCTAAGCATAATATTCGATGCTTTGATATCTATAACACCGTTAATAGACCATCACATATGAATAACTATATAGAACATGGATGTACCGGAATGAACGATATTTGCATCGCTGTGAAGAAAGTCGAGTGCTTGCAAGAGACAGATTAAACTCTGTTTTAGCAGGGGTTCGCTCAATTTACCAGACCTAGCTTGTTTTCGCAGAGCATTGATTGATATATGCGTTGGCGGATGCACCAAGCATCGATGGATGCCGCATGGAGTAGAAGTGTCGAAAGTATCATAAAGGCCACGAATATGAGCACTTCCAACATGAGATCGACTCATCTTGCTCAACTGTTCGTAAACTTCCACCTCTCTAGATAATCTTCGCTCCGAAAGTGCGGATGTAAGGACTTTTACCGCAACATAATTACGGCTCCTACAGGAAAATAAGTTAGCATTAACTATAGTTGCAGCACTTACTATAGTCATAATAGTTTGAGTCGCACCATTTATCACCGCATAACTAACCACACGGTTGACTAAGCCCCATACCCAAGTTTTCCCAAAACTTTATATCTCGAGTTAAGTAGCTCGCCTATGTAGACAGGATAGAATTGTTCGGGTCTGTAAAAAGGAAGGGTCTCCTCTTCGATAAGACGCGTGCTGTTGATCTGAGGAGTTTGAGTACCTATGGAGCGAGAGTATTTGGTTGGCTTCCGGGAACTGAACTGCTTCAACCTGGTAAATAATGCACTTCTCTTTGGCATAGCAAGAAGAATCTGGGTCATTGAAATTAGTCCAGTAAATACTGAGGCAATATCTTGCTGGAAGGTTACACCTATATGCAAATGATCAGAGTAGATCTCATCTGTTATGGTTGACAAATCGGGTATAGCTTGCCCGCCTGTTTATATTGAATTCTACCAGTCACATCACCAATACGTAGTCCTATATACCTGGGATCACTACTAGGTAGATTTTCGAACTAAGTATGTTCGTCGGACTTTGATTCATCTGATCTTGTCCGGTCTCTTACCTTGTTCTGTTGCTCTGACAATCGCTTCTATCTTGCACTTATATCTTGAGATGGGGTCAGTTAAAGCTTTCAATGTCATACCCAAAGAGTTATTCCGCGCAAATATTGGGCCAACGGTCACCCTTCGTGGAGCTACAGTTAGACCGAAAGGCGCCTTTGATATTTTTATAAGAGATGGAAAGGTCCATCCTAACTCACTTGATCCTAAGGCATATATATGTGTGTTTGTTTACCCTCCGTCCCCGGATAATAACTAATGTAGGACCATAGTCCCGAACGGCGTCTCCTTGCGCCCAAATTCTCAGACACATCATTACCGAGTCAAGGCTCTTTGGCGGACACCATTGTATATTTATTCAATTCCCGCTGGTATAATTTTCCTCCGAATGACTTGTGAGTAAGTTCTAAGATAATCCAGGTACAACTCTTCCGAACGATCTTGTTCTTTTCCATGAGTTTCGAGACCACTATTCCCTACAGCCTGGCGAAGTGATGACTTTAGAGGGTAACCTAGCTGTTTCTCACAAATTTTAGGCCTATTTCTGACTCAGTTTGCAGAACTAAATAGTAAAATCAATCAGTTCCTGTCCATGAACGCTCGGCTCTTTACCAAGGAGGATTGGATTATGAGATATCCTGGGCCAACAGAGAGAGAGTGAAGCTATCTAATTTATGGATCGTGCGCTTTATTGGCAAATTACAATGGATAGTTGGTGATCCTGGAAGCTGCTTCACGCAAGTATACAACACGGCGATTCCATGGGGGAATTTTCATGGCTGTCACCCACAGGTAAATACCGGAATACGGACACTGCTAGATATAACCGATGCAGCGTCTTGGACATCGCTTCATCTCTCTTAGAAAAAACGCGGATATCAAGTCCGAGCGAAATCTTAACTCCACAATACAAGCCAAGAGCCTGACGTTTTATAAACCCTAATCCATAGCGACGATGGGTGTGAAAAATCTCTCTTCCCATTTGAAATGCATAATACACACTCTATTTTAGCCTCACTCTATCATTCGATGTCGGCATTTAGTTGTACGAATTCGGTCACATTCTCCATCTCGGGATTGAAACCCTAGTGGCCGATTTGCAGCTCGGCAGATAAGGAAGATGCCGAGAGCCCGGAAAAGAATCCAGAATTTTGAGTATATCAACATGATCTTCCCTGTGCTTTTCTCTTACTATCTCTATTGCTTTATTTTATTCAATTGGACCTATTGAACCTACTGGTGACGGTGTATTCGTTAGGCGCCCAGAGCGTTTCAGTGTCATGACACCAAACCAACTACGTCCATACACCCAACCCTTCCAACCTGAGTCCCAGCGCATACCTATATTGCTATAATTATAAACATGGGACAGAATCCAGAACAACAAACGTCAAGTAATCCCAATCCACCTGTCCAAGATGAAGAAAAAGCAACCACCACCGGACAAAAAGGATACGACCTCCCAACCTGGCGGAAATGCATCATTCTCTTCGTCGTCAGCTGGATGACCCTAGCAGTCACATTCTCCAGCACATCTCTTCTACCAGCAACTCCAGAAATCGCAAAGGAATTTTCTACCACACCAGAAATCCTCAATGTCACCAATGCCGGTGTGTTAATCGCCATGGGGTTTTCGACTTTCCTCTGGGGCCCTATCGGCAATCTGATCGGGCGGAGAAATGCATACAATATTGCCATTTTTGTTCTCTGCGGATGCTCTGCTGGGACGGCTGCGGCTATTAATATGCGTATGTTTACGACTATGAGGATTTTGAGTGGTTTTACAGGGACCATTTTCATGGTCTCTGGACAGACTATTTTAGCGGATATCTTTGAGCCGGTTTGTCTTTTTTGTATGCAAGGATTCTATGGGAAGTAGCTTATGTTGGTAATAGGTTGTGCGTGGAACCGCTGTGGGATGCTTTATGGTTGGTTCTGTTAGTGGTCCTGCTATTGGTATGTATACTATACACATGCCTCCCTTTCGATACATAGGCAACATGGCTGACGATATCAGGTCCATGTTTCGGAGGAATTATTGTCACATTCGCCAACTGGCGTATAATATTTTGGCTGCAGGTAGCCATGACCGGCATGGGATTAATCCTCTCCCTCCTCTTCATCCCCAATATAAACGACTCGCAAAAGAAAGCCGCCAACAAAAGAAACCTAACCTCAACGCTATCAATGTTCAACCCCCTCCGGATCCTCCGCCAGCTAATTTACCCGAACGTCTTCTTAGCCGTTAGCCTGCCCCATGCCTCTCGTAATCCCCAAACCCATACTAACAATCACAGGACCTAACCTGCGGTCTACTCGCAACATTCCAATACGCGATCTTAACATCCGCCCGCTCAATCTTCAATCCCCGCTTCAACCTCACCTCTGCCCTAGTTAGCGGCCTGTTCTACCTCGCCCCCGGCTCAGGGTTTCTGGTAGGCAGTATCATCGGCGGTCACCTGTCCGACCGGACCGTGCGGAGGTATATCCGCAAACGAAACGGTGTCCGTCTAGCACAGGATAGACTGAATAGCGGCCTTGCGACTCTGTTCGGGCTTCTTCCTGCCGCGGCGCTGGTTTATGGCTGGACACTTCAGGAAGAGGTCGGAGGCATGGTTGTCCCGATTATCAGTGCTTTTGTTGGTGGGGTTGCGCTTATGGGGTCGTTTAATGGGTTAAATACCTATACTGCAGGTATGTTTATTTTCCTGCTTGGCTTGGCGTTGGGATCTGCCGGAGAGAGATGGGTGAGCTAACTATGTTGTAGAAGCTATACCCCGTAAACGGTCCGAGGTTATGAGCGGGAAGTATGTGGTTCAGTATATGTTCGCTGCTGGGAGTAGTGCTGCTGTGGTTCCGCTGATTAATGCTATTGGTGTTGGGTGGACTTTTACGATATGTATGTTCCGAACTGTTCCTTCCGTCCAGCGGGATTTTGACTAACGTGTACTAGGTGTTGCTTTTTCGATTATCGGCGGTTTACTCGTGTTGGTTATTACGAAATGGGGGCTGGATTTGCAGGAGTGGGGAGAGAAATTTCATAATGATCAGAAGTAATATTTGCTGGTGTTTATTGGATTTGATGAATGATGCATGAAATAGACATAGACTCGATAGAATATAGCATTACTAATACAATAATTTACAATCCATGACCAGTATACAAACTCTCCGACTCATTCATAAACGTATCAACCGGATGCAACAAGCCTAAATCGAAATCAGACTGCGCTAGGAAATCCTGCATTGTCGGTTCCAGGAACGCCATTGCTGTCGTGAAGCCTTCCGTCGTATCTCGCATACCTAACGAAGCCGCAGGGTTCGTAGTTGGGTTTAGTTCGCTCTCCGCCGTCGGCATCAAGGTCGGACCGAGCCCTGACGAAGGAGGTATATTCCCGGAACTGACAGCAGTAGTAGCGCTGCCACCGGCTCGCCCGCTTCTTTCACGATAACTGTCTAAGCATATTTTTACTTGCTCGAGATTCTGGAAGAACTCCGAGGCAGCTAGGTTTCCGTTCTCGCTCATTGGTCGGAGGATTTCCAGCGCTGCTTCGAATGAGCCATGATCGCTGGGATTTCCTATTGGAAGGAGGCTGGACATGGCTAGGATTAAGGCAGAGGAGAAGAGGTAGTGCGCGTGGAAGTAGCCGAAGACCGGGAGCGAGCCGTTGACCCACCGTCTGAGGATTAGGGAATGCGAGTGCCGAGCGGCGTGGATGCAGGCTTCGCCTAGTGTACGGACGGGTTGGGAGAAGGTGTCTAGGCCTGGGTCTTTGGTGCCGATTCCGTTGCTTTCGCTGTTCATGAGGAGGTGGAGGAGGGTAGGGCGTGTGGTGAGGATTACACACTGCTTATCGTTAGTTCAAGGAGATTGATTTAATGAATAATGAAACGAAGTACCTGGTTAAACGATAAATGCAGGGATATGATATGTTTCTTATTCATCTCCGGGTCATCAGGATTCAAACGAAGATGCTCTGGTAGTGTCTCGACCCAATTCTTCAGGGCCTTGAGGAGCTTCTGTACTCGTTGCATGAACGTCTCCTTGTATTTCCGGCGGCTGTACAGTCTCGCAATTGTTTCTCCAACTATGCATGCTAACTTTATGTTCGCGGTGAGATATTCAGTGTCGGAGAATTGCTCCTCATGCAGCTCACGCGGAGAAATATCGGACGGCATGTCGAGGTGGATATCTTCGTCTGATATTTGTGACGGCAGACCCATTTTCGACCCCCAGGTTCGGTCAAAGATATAGATAGTCCACCAGATACGAACACGATGCTGACGCTCAACTGGGTCGATGAGCTGAGACTCAGGTATGTTATGGTTTAAACCTATGGTCAAGCCCATTCGCATGGCGGTTCCGATCAGCATATAAGCTGAGTGTCGCCGGTTCAGGTAATAAGAAAACAATGACTAACTCTTAGCTTATACTTAGGACATCTCAGGGTAGGTACATACCAGCAACAAAAGAGTCTCCAAATGGGTGATACTTGTCCTCTCCGGAAGAACCTGTACGAGGGACATAGCGCGAGCAAAATACGACGTCCCTGGGACCCTTGACCCCGACGACGGTTCAGATCTGAGAGAATATGCCTCCCCGAAAGCAAAGAGCGCAAAGAACTTGCATTGGTTTATAGTGTTATTGAAATCGCCCGTTTGGTATGTCTCTTCCAACTGTTCTAGCGTGGACTTCCGCATAAGAAGATGATACAGACGGCCGATTTGATGCAACGCAATCTTCACCAGAAGCCTGGCCTGCTGAAGACTAGGCCACTGGACATTTGATGCATTTGCGAGAGCAATGCTCTGCTCCTGGACATACTGCGTTCGTGGAATGTGAGGTTTTGAAGGGTCGTTTGTTAGAAACCGCCGGAAACGAGTGGCAAAAGCCGTACAGGCTGCTTCACCGATATAGATAGGTGGTGCGGATGGATCATATTGATGAAACCATGCTCGATCGCCAATGAGAGGATTTCGCACACTTGTGCTGCTCTCGTCTGGGATGTCTGCTGGCCGTGACGGACCATTTTCGGTCCCTTGATTCTCCTCGGCGCCATTCGCCGAGGATATCGAATGCTCTTTTAAATTTCGGTTTTCCGCCAGGAGTAGCTCCAGGTAGCTATGTAGGTCAGCAAATAAATAGCCAATGATATAGTCGGGCTATCTGAATCTATTTTTAATTTCTTAAAGACTTGGTCATACCTCTCACTGACTTTCACTTGCCGATCGCGGGGAACATAATGACACTCGTCGGCACATCCAACCAGCCGGCACTTGACACAGGGCAGATCTCCGGAGCACTTTATCTTATGGGAATGGCACCGTTGACAACTAATTATGGGGTTAGTTCGACTCCACTGGCAGATAACGCGGATGATGAATACGCACGCGACAAATTTCCTCCGCTGGCGTTTTGGGAAATCGACGGCCTCATCGGCCGGGTCAAACTGTCGTTTCGAACTCATTGACCATAATAGTTCATTGATATACCATATGTAGTGAAGGAATAGCTGTTGTAAGTCAGAAGCATAACATGAACGGCGTTTTATTAAGGTTTGCCGAGTCGGCCTCGGCTGCGGCAGCAAATCGGCGTTGATCTTCGGATTTCCATCCAGACTCTTTCTATTGCTCTATTGTGTCTATTGAAGGGAAAGGAACTTCATGTTATACATATGACAGTCAAAATATAAGACATAGTGGTGTATAGCCTAAGATTAGGCTTGTCTGGGTTGATTCCTCTGTTTGATTATGTAATATGCTATTGTTCCTAATACAGTTATGGGGAGTAGACACTTAGGCAGTCTATAAGGAGCTACTTGCAATATTCCATGGCGACTGGACGGGTACCCACGATTTCCTAGAGATTCATAGGAATTCTGCTCCTTTTTTCTGTTAAACCGGTGCTTCCACCTGGTGAAATGCGACATCGAGTGCCTTGAGGATGGTTTCCTGCCCCGAATCTACGGCGTGTTTCTCGTTGCGACCTCGAAGTATAGTATCTATGCCATTTAATCAAGTTTAATCGGAGACCCCTTCTTCTTGGAGCAGAGGTGAGGTAGACCGTAAGTGGTTTGTCTTCCCTCATGAACGACGATGCACAGATTGTAATTCAGGGGACATTTTGGTTTTAATGTGAGTTAGTCGTCTGTTTGATTGAGATAGGCTGAGGTATTTAAATGACTGTAATAATTAACTCTCCGTAATGGACACAGCTTGAAGTGTCGTTGTTGTTATTGTCGCGACCATGTTGATACCATATTAGCAGTAGCTCAGAACAAGGTTTCCTGGGATTGAATACGAGCGAGGTGATTGACAGCCGGTTATTGCGACGCGGTCCAATCCAGACCTAAACAAGTTTCCGATTCAAGCCGTGGCGAGCTAGACTGAAGTGAACTGACTCAGTTGTCCGGAAGACGGTTTTATCCGCGATGCTGTCGATAAACATAAACCCAATTCGAAATAGAACAGCAATCAATTATGTTACTCAAATCGAGAATGGAATTTGTCAACTCCTGCCACTCTTCTAGGATCGCAAACTCAATTCTGTCCAAATCCATGGAATTGTCGAAAAGCCAGGGGAAAGTGTTTAAGGTCTAGAGTTCAACAGTGCTCTTGTTAGCTGTCCCATACCAGTCCGTTAACTCGCTAGCTCGTGGTCTCAAGTCTGTTGGTAAACTGGATCAAGCAGCGCAAAGAACACAAACCATGGTCGATCCAATACCCCTCAATAGTAATAGGAAGAATTTGGGTCACAATCGAGAGATGATGAGGCGGAAAAGGGGGAAATGGCAGACTAATGACAGATGGTGGCCGGTGCGCCTCCCCCGTGATCGGCCGTCATGGGGCCATGGCATCAATAGTTTCCTCGACTTTACCTCTACTTCACCTCCCCTTATGATCTGAAACCCATCGCTGTCACCATCCTTATTCACGTCCTTGGGTCCTTGTCATCCCCTGGTGATCGTTATGATGCTTTATACCGTGAATTAAGCCCTATGACTGACAGGAAGCGGGCTAAATGGAAAGACCACGAGTCTAAGTGAGCTGGTAGGTGCTGCTATAGCAGTACAACCTAGCTTTCTCTGCTAACATCCACATTCAATGGTTTTCAGTATTACCTGCCGAAGTTTCACAATCTTTGACAAACCGGTTTCGAAACAACATTTCTTTCAGAACTCGAACTTTCAGCGAACCTACCAAGCAGGGTGTTTATGTTGCCCTATTTCAGATAAAGGAACGAACCAATGGTTTCTTTCTCCGTAATAATCTGCCTTACCGGTTTTAGGAGTTGAGTTGGGAGTATCTGACTTCGACTCTGATTGAAATTGCTACCATACGGACCATGGCAGTGATTCTGATTCTGGCTGTGCTGGTGTTGTCGGGCTCACGGACACCTATTTACCATCTCTATTCATCGGCGAATTCAATCCCATTTTAACGAGGCGGAGCTTATTTTCAACACCACCTTTGCATTGTGAAAGACGAAGTCAGTCGCTTATCGCTATCGTCGAAATTTTGGAGCAAGGTATTCTGTTTAAGGGTATCCGTCACGCTTCCTAATATTTCGGTTATTAGCAACGTGTCTTCTTTGAATGTTCCATACTAGTGTTTGGGTAAAATTCGCCTGAGTATGTTCCCACAGAGTAAGTTCTGTTCACCTTGGCTAGCTAGGGCTTCGTCCCCTTGGTTATAAAATACATTGTAACCCGAGGGGTGAATGAGTCTGACAGTGATATGCCTCAATGGCCTAACCTGTTGGGACAGTCTGGTTAGAATGAAACCAACAGCCTCCAACGGATGTTACCAGCATAGCCTCAAGCTCCAATTGTCAAACATAAATATATTGCGTGGCACCAACAGTTAAACGCCCCTTGTTGTCAATGATGCAGATAAATTACGGAAAACGCGGGTATCAGTGGAAGGCAAGGGCCGGGTCGACAAGCAAAGGATGCTTCATGCTATTGGTTTGTCCTGGTATCATCGCATCCCCCGATGTTAGCAGTTGTATATCAAGCTAGTCTCTTATTGCTCAACCAACCTAGCTGTATTCTGACTACCAAGCTGCTCCGCAGTACCCAACCGCGTATTTCGTCCAAGTAAGCATTGCTGTCAATTCTTGGATGCGGGTACCCTCGACATAGGAGCTCGTGGATTTTCCGGTTCGATGCCGTTTCTTGGAAGGCTGAGGTCCCGACAAGGATGTATAAACAATCTAGGTCCTTCCTAGCTCCTCGCATTGCATTTATTCGTGGGTCACAGCTTCAAGAACCTCAACCTTTTAGAAGATTTTTTGGGCGTTCGAGTTATCTGTGCTTCAAACGAGGAGGCACACGAACCAAGCCCATGATTTCCAGCTTGATTCGATCGAGCAGGGTGCGATTGTTGTGATTCACTCTGTCTCATGTTATTCCCCGTCTTAACCCCTTTGTCTGTGTCGACAGGGATTTAAGTTATCGAGAAATCGAGAGAGCTAGGTACCCGCTAATTGCTACCAGGGTTATGGGCCAACGGTCATAATCGAAGTGTGGTTCGTGTGTTCCGGGGACCACAGGAGGTCCCTCAGGGCTCTCCACAATTCTGACGGTTCGGCTGGTGTTTCCCTTGATGAATTTGCCGATCAAGAACGTACCGAGTCCAGAGAAACGTATTGTATCTTGAGAAAATGGATTCCTACCTGCAAAGAAGATCGAGAATATGAGAAGGAGGGCACCTCATATAAACTCGGTCTTCATAAATGCATGATAAGGCGGAAGGAAACCGACTAGGTACCGTTTGTGGGAAGAGGAGACACGGTAATTACTCCAGCCTACCACAGTTCACCAACCCAATAATATGAATCAAAATTTCGTCAACAGCCCCAACCAGGACAATTAACCGGATTTGAATGCATATACTTGTTCCAGGGTAACGAGTGCCAGCCCCAAGGCTCTTCGGCAAACCTGTTGAAGAAACAAACACCCACACCCCTGGGAATTTCTTATTTTTGACAATGAGTGGGAGTAACACACCTCCAATCTTTCCCTATGGTTATTACCCATCCTCTCACACCACCCAAGAGCATGATCCTGTACTTGCCTGGTCCTTCTCTGGCCCACAGACTTCACTGCAGCTTCCTTATGAAACCCATGTCGATCGTGAGACGAGCACCAGGTTATCTGAGAACCCCGCAGGTTCTAGCATCATCACTAATGAGCCGAATCCCACTACAAAAGTACCAATACCTCGAACAGCTGTCCCCAGCAGTGTAGTCGTTAGTGGGCGAGTTAGTCGAGCATGTGAACCTTGCCGCGAGCAGAAAGCTAAATGTAGTGGGCATCAACCGGTTTGCCAGCGATGCCACGAATCTGGTATTCGCTGTTCTTACGGGGACCGAAAGCGAGAAAAGTTAGCTAGGTAAGTTTTAGCCCCTACCAAATACTATTATTCCTAATCTAATACAGTTGTTAGGCAGCTAAATGATCTCACAAACCAGGTTCAACATTATGAGGCATCTCTGCGCGATATATTCCCTATGCTAGACCCCCAATTGGCACGCCGTGTTGAACATATCCTTAACAATGTAAGGTCATTATTTTTCATACTATACTATCTAATCCTAACAGAACTTCAGCAAGGATCCCAAAACAAGGAATCCTCCTGTTCCCACCAACTCCCGTCGACCCCAGCTGCTTCAAATATAGCTAATGCATCATACATTCCGAACACTACGTCGTCTCCCCTAGGGACGAAAGACTATATTGACGAAGATTTCAATAGCGATGGAAAATTGAAATCCATGGGCTTTATAGGAGAGCACTCTGTGATTGCCTGGCTGCATAGGTTAAAAGGAGGGCTTGAGCAACCTGCCACGGAAAGCCCAGAACAACCTTCGGTGGTCTCGGTGAACTATCTCTCAAATGACTCCGAATTTCACATTATGGATAATATCGGCCTGTCTGAAGCGCCCCCTCAACCGATTGCTAAACGCCTGGTGGAGATATATTTCCAAATGGTTCATCCATGTTTCCCGGTCATGTCAAAGCTCTTCGTGAGGCAGTTCAACAATTTCTATTCTGATTCATCCTCGAGACCAGGAAAGAAATGGCTAGCAATAATGAATTTAGTGCTCGCTATTGCCGCAAGGTATTCTTCACTCGTGCAAGATCGCCCCGACGAACATTTGAATCATGAGTTATACTTCTCTCGCGCATGGAAACTTAATGCAAGTGATACAGCTTTGATAGATCCTCCAGATTTACAACAAGTGCAGGTAGAAAGTCTCGCGGCCTTCTACCTTCTTTCTGTAGGACATATAAATCGGTTTGTATGCTCCATATTCCTGCTCTAGCACGATTCTAACATATATCTCTTTCGTCCTTTAGTTCATGGCGCATATGTGGGATTTCCATTGGATCGGCTTTAACAATGGGATTACATCTACGAAACGAAAAGATAGATATGCCACCTATATTGAAAGAGATTCGTTATCGAGTTTGGTGGGCGTTATGCGTCTTGGATACATCACTATGTCTGATCAGTGGGCGTCCATTACATATGAGCGATGATTTCCGTACAACTCCCCTTCCACTGCCCTTCCGGGAAGAACAACTCTGGGATAAGAGCGTCGGTCCGCTTATTTCCGACCACTATAAGCGCAACATCTTCATGAGCTCTTTGTTTTCCGGAAGCCGACTCGACCAATCTGGATCACCGAGCACGAAAAGCGAACCAGACCAACTGCTAGCAGGCGGTTGTGAGACAGTCACACCAAATATATCTCTCTACTTTCTCCACCTTGTCGACCTGGCGTTGATTGCGCGGCAGGCAGTTCGAGCGCTGTATGCTCCAGAAGTGGCGCGGAATTCTTGGACTGGAACCGAAATGACTATCTCTTTCTTGAACCTTAAAGCTGATGCCTGGGTCTCCGGCCTTCCAGCAGCTTTTCAGTTCAAGCAAGAAAGTAGGCTGTCCGATAGACAAACAATAAGCCTAGCATTCTGGTTCTACACCACCAAGATCCTCATATTACAACCCTGTCTCTTCCGCTATAGCCAGCAAGCATCTGAAGTTGAAATTACAGAGAGCTCCTGCAACACAATGGCGGCTCTATGCGTTGATTCTGCTTGTGAGATGTTTAATTTGTTGCCTGACCAACCGGATTCTGCCTGGCTTCTCCGTTTCTCGCCATGGGCAAGTGTCTTACATTGCTTGATGCAATCAATGACTGTGTTATTGATGTATTTGTTCATCGGGGAAAGTCCTACGGCCGACAAATCTGCAATGGTGGTTGCGACCATCAATAAAGCACTACGCTGGCTACATGACATGTCGAGAAAGGACACTCTCTCTCGACAAGCTTTGTTATTGTGCAAAGAATTGCTATCCCACTTTGACTCAGCAACAGATATGGATGTCGATGCATGACATTTGGTAAACTGTTCTGGAAATATATATCAAGTGGGATTTCTCAACGTCACGGACGCTAAGGGTTAATCTTGCTCTTTGAGACCCATCTTGAACTCGCATGAAGCTTATAAGATTTCAGTTTATCAGCAGCAAAATCATTTTCCATTACAAGATTCAATCTGGCAAAGTTCACAATAAGCTAATTGGGTGATTTGACAAGGATAGTACAACTCAGTCCTCCCAAGTAACAACATCTCTAACTGCGTCCACTAGCTCCCACAAAGACCCGATTTTATGGGCAAATAGGGGCCTTTATCATCTATCCACTGAGATCTATCGGCTTCACCATTCACCGCACCGAAACTATCATATGAGGCTAACGATTGTCACGGCTAGTTAGAAAGCTTACTATATTAGGATCAGCGGGCTAGGGAAGCCGATGCGGGTATACAATCACCGGCAGGCAGTTCTTTTGTGATTTATTGGAAAGGATTGTTTCCTATTGGGAGTTGGTGCTTCTGCAACTCACACCTTAACCTAAAACTCTCGTCTATTCCGTGCTAACGCCCTATAGCAAAAACAGACAAAACATGTGTTCTTTTATAACGCTCATCATCGGGAGCGGCATTCCAACGCAAATATTGCACGTCCACTGTGGACTATCTTCACTTGATTATGTGGGGAGTGAGTTTTCCAAGAATGTAAAGCGCCGGCGATACCTCCCCACAGTGGGTCATTAAGCTCGCTTGGATTTGCTAGAAAATGCTCGCTTCGGGATGAAAGCCGCATGGATTATGCGGGAATCTCCTTCGAGTTTTGACTTGAGCTAATTGATCCATCTGAACCCCACGTTTGGCGTCGAGATAACGGTACCGATCAGACTGCGGACACTTAGATTGGAACACGCCTAACTGATGAGTTGGCTTCTGCCGAGTAGACGCGCATCTCACCACCCTTTCCCTCGGGAAACACTGTAGTTTTTGATGGTTTCAGATCGTCATCGCGCCAAGTCCTTCAATATCGGAAGTGGGAAGTCGTTATTGAATATGACTGGTCCAGTTCGGCTATGCAAAGCTGCAAGAAGTGTGACGATTCACATCACTAACCTAATCAGGCCTGGTACTCTTTGATTCTCCGAGGTTTTGCCTGCCTTATATGCGTCTCCGTCCTATAACAAGCCACTGAAGTCATTCTGCAGGGCTCCTTGGCGATATGCAAGGCAGTCAGCCAATATTACAGTAGTTGATCGTACACCACGTCTTCTACAATTGAGAAATTGCGATCGTGCTCGTACATATAGTTCTATGGTAGGCGTGGTAGGCGTGGTAGGCGAGCGGTAAACGACGACACTCTCAAACACCTAATAACAGAAATCCTCGTAAACAACCCTTTTACCAGATAACCAATTCAAAACCATACGTTTCAAACCAGTCTCAGCACAGAGATACCACACATCAGCCAGTGATAGATCTAAATCCCCGGCTTCCATCCTACGACCCTCAACCCTCGCCCCAGAGGCCTTAGTGTCTTTAAATTGTCGCAATACCTCCGCATCATCGCCCAAATCCAATCCGGTAACAAACAGCCTCGTAGACCCCGGTAAGTCCGGAAATCTCTCAAACGTATTAAGCACCAGCCCCAAATCGCGTCCAGAAATCGACCAAAACAAACGCAGTCTCGAAATATCAATCCCAGGAAGCTGCGCAATAAGCGGAGTTATTCCAATACCTCCAGCAACAAACGGCAGCACTCTTTCCTCGCCGTCTTCGAATCGAAAACTACCCCCAAATCCACGTAGCGGGACTTCAAGACCAGCTCGTTCGCTCGTTTGAGAAAGATACCTCGTTACGTTACCGTGTTTTCGGACCGTGATTTCGAATTCGTCAGATGCAATGTCGCTGTCGGGGTGTGAGGAGATCGTAAATGTGCGGACGTAGTCGTCGTTTAGACTGGGCGGGTCATCGTCTCGCATGTGGCTGTATCCCATGTCTAGTTCGTCCTGGAAGGAGAATGTTGCGTATTGGCCAGGTATCCAGCGACCTGTCTTTGTAGGGTCTGAGATTCGAAAACGGAATCGGGTTATTGTCGGTGTTAGTTCTTCTTTTTTGATGAGTGTTGCTGTTAGGTTTGGGTCGTTCATGTCTTGTGCTGCAGGGTTGTTTTTCTCCGTTGCCAAGTATCGTATGCTTGGTGTATATGGGGATAACTGCCCCGGAGTTCCGCGAAAGGGCAGAGCAGTCTCTACGAATCGGGCAGACGTGAGAGTAACCCGAACAGCTAGGTTCGATCTGGGGAGGATCTTCGATGCATCTTTTCCAATTAAAATTTCCGTTGTCCCGGTAGCGTAGAGGGCGTTTCCGGTTTCGAAATCTGGGAATACGTATCCTGCTACTGGGTTGATTTGCATGTTGCCTAGTGTTTGGTATAATCTGTTTCCCGAATACTCGGGATAGACTAGCACTGCGCCAGACTGTTCGTTGGATGAGACTCGGATGAAGCCCGGTGGACCACCGCGGATGTTTGTGTCCATGTCTCCCATTCCGGCAGTTGAGAGGAACATAGTGTCTGCGCGGTTTACTAGGTCTATTGCTGCTGATGGGAGTTGAGGTGAGTTGGAAACTAGTTTTGGCTTTGGCGTAGCTGGGACGACGTGTTTTTTGTTTATATATTTGGGACAATTACCTGTATCATCAGCTTCTGCTACGGCTATAGGGTTAAGGGAGAAACGGCTCACCTAGACTCGTTTCGATCTTCACGGTCAATTGAACCTTTCCCTTCTGATCTGAATCTATTGTCCCATCTGCACTCGAATCCTGCCCTAATGAAGCAGAAACCATCCTCCCGGATAGTTTCGCCCTTTTTCTGGTCCCCAAATCAATAGAAAGAGCAGATACCGTCTTCCCAGCATCTCCTTTGCTTTCATCCTTTCCGTTGGCCGAACTATTTAGTAATGCATCCAAAACTGGATCAGACTGTCTATCGACCAACGACTTCACTTCAATATTAGACTCCGATGTAGGGCCAGCGAAGCCGGACTCCCCACCCCAGACAGTTGACCATGGTCTCCCATATTCATCTAAGGTGCCCAAGGCGAACAATGGCGCTCTTTGCACCAAGAACGCCGCACCAGGACTCAAATAAGGAACCGTTGGGTTATCATCCAGCGGAACACGCATGAGATTTTGTATTTTCTGCTCCCCATCATGCCAGGGTACAGTACCGGTGAGAATAGACGCCATCTAGTAGAACTGGAGATTAACTGGGGTTAGGGTACTGTGTATGCTAGACTGAAACCTTGATAACTGGGGAAATAACGGGATCCACTGAGTTTGACATAATGACAAGAGTATATATACTTGAAACAAAGCAGTTTTTCTGGATGAGAAACTTGGCAAGTGGACATTCCATCCAGGCCAGGCCAGGCTAGACTGCGTGCGTGGATTGTCTAAGGACAAAAAGGCAGTTAGTCAGCAGGATTCTTTCTTTAGCAACGGGTGGAGTCAAAGATCGCCCGTTTCTGAGGCATTGCTGGCTGTAGATCTGCAAAACATCCCATCCCAATCCCCATCCATCCATCCTCTTTGCCTCTCTTCTCTTCTGTTCTCTTTCCTTGCTGGTTCGAGGAAGTTGGTTTTGTTTACCTTTTGATTCCTTCATCACTCTATCAGCCTCGTTGCTGGTTCATCACCAAATAATCAGAACCAAACAGCCCATTCTATATCCATTCATCGTCATCTTGAAACAACACAATTCATCGATTGATTGATTGATTGACTACAATCCCATTCACCACCCTGCCATCATGCGCTCTAAATCCGTCAAACCCTCCCACTATCCTCCAATACCATTCCACGCCATCCGAACGATATCCTTCATTTCGTCCCTAATAGTCGCCATCATCCTTGCGGTCTTCATCTACAAACTCCACCAAGTCGACCACAAGCTACCATGGGCATTCCTAGTCGTAAGTACCCATCTTCCATCTAATCACCCTCACATAACATCACAACTAACCAACAACAGCTAATAATAACCTC
>MVGC01000121.1:0-55301 GCA_003589665.1 Aspergillus sclerotialis | reverse complement strand
CAAACCCCAAACCCGCTCATCTACCCCGTCATCTACAGTCCACCACCACGCAAACCACACCCCGGATCCCCGCACGGCAATCAACGCCGGCATCCCTGTGGAGAAACTCCCCAGCCAATTCTAGAGATCGGCACTCTGCCTACTCCGTGGGTAATCCGATACCCAAAGCTTGATTGGCCTTGGCTACTAGGGATCCGGAGCTAATCGTTTGTGGTGTGTGTGAATGCTTAAACGGGGGGATGGGAGAGTTTGGACTGTAGATGTGGGCTCGGAGGAAGTCCGAGTAAGCCTCCAGGGCTGTTGATCTGGGCATGGAAAGGGAAGTTTGTCCGCTGACCTCATTGCATGTCATTTACCTATGTAGGTACTGTCTGTGGGACAGGATGAGCTTGCCACGTTCGCTGTTTGGGGTGTTGGTGGAGGATTGGAGTCGAGGGGGATAGGATGTCCTGAATATGTGTAGTAGCTTCACGGTTTATTTACATATATTACATTCAAATTACATGCATCGATAGATACCAACTGATATCAGAAAGCAAGTGGTTAAGACCACAAGTCTCTCTCCGTCTGTGTCTTGCTCTTTTTCTTCCCATTTCCCCCAAAAGACAGATGCGATGGAACATCCCAAGATCTGGACTTCCTCCATCCCAGGATCTGCATCTGCAACCAATCCATCCAAGAGGATCTCCTCTTCTCCCAAGGCCATGATCGTGGCCATGACCAGTCGACGTTGGACATCCATCTCTGGAATGGAGATTTGCGCTTCTTTCCTGTGTGTGAAAGCTCCCTTTTCATACTATCAATGACACGGTCGAACTGTTTCTCCCGAGAATGCCTCTCACTAGTCCGTTTCCTGGTCTCTGAGCGCCAGAACTGTTGTTCTGACGGATCGAGACACCAGACGACGATATCACCTCTTCGGCGCCAGTCATCGTGCCATGCTGTGTTGTAGGTGCGCCAGCATTCTGAATAAGAGGACGGACGGAGAAGGGATTGGAGAGTTGGCTCAAGCTGTGCGAAGAAGATGAGGTAGTCGGGCCAGTCATGAATTGTTGGGTCTTGAATGTTCCGGGCAAGGGAAGAGGTGTAGGTAGGTTTTCGGGGAAAGTGTCGGAGTCCGCCTTCCATGTTTTGGCGCAGGAATTGGGTCGGGTTTTCGTAGAATTGGTCTGCTTCGTCTACGTAGGCGGCTTTTTCGGCTGCGTTAAGGCCGACTGGTGGTTCGCAGGAGAGAGCCCAAGCGTGGATGTCGGGGTAGGTGAGATGAGAGCGCCAGGGGGTACTGTGGCAGGGCATGAGGAAGCCGGCCGTTATTCCTGGGGTTCCTGTGTTTTTGGATGGGCTTGAAGAATGGATTTGGCGTTGGTCTCGGAGATAGGAGAGTACATTCAAGGTTCCAGATGCGTGGTAGAGAGTTGTGTAAAGGGCAATGACAATGTTGGCGAATAATAGGAAGAGAAGGGTGAGCCGTTTAGGCGTGTGTACACGGGAGGATCGGGAAATCGCTGGAAGGAAGTAGCTGACCAGTGGTGGAGCGGTCAAGATATGCAAAGATGGCAGTAATGGGTATATAAACCTGACCTCCTTGTGAGATATCAAGGAAAGAGCAGCAGGCATAATAACGCAAATAGACGCAAGCTGAGTTTGCATGGTCGTCTGCAATCGAGTTAGTGTAGAGGATGGTGGCTTGACCAAAGCGCGGTATAAGCCGATAAGAGTGAAGGGCAACGCAGTCGTGAGGAGAAGGGGATAGCCCTGGGAGATATAATAATGCCAGTCATTTATCCCGTAGAAAACAGATAAAGACTGCGCGAGGTTGAAATGAAAGAAGTTAAGTGGAGGGAACGTCCACAATCCGTAGAAAAGACGATCTGCCAAAGCAGACAACCCAAGTATAGCAGAACTAGAAACCATTAGCGACATAATTAACTTTGAACCTCTAACTCACCCGCAAATTACAACTTCACGAACGAGGGTCATCCTCTGGGCCCAAGGGCCTCGAAACAGTGCGACGCTAGCCAGACACATCCAGATCAGAATGTTGGTCGGTCTTAAAATGCATGCCAGGGCTGCCAGTGCCAGGCATTGACGTAACCTGCGCGCACTGTTATTAAATCCTCTTAATCCAATTCGACTGGTGACCTACCTGGTAAGGTTCCCATTATCATCGTGGTTTCGGCTCCTCGGAGACCTCCGCGTAGTCTTCTTGGGTTCATCCTCCGAGGAACCTAACGACCACTCCCATGGCCATAGATATAGCGCGACAATGGTAATGGTCGTCTCAAGACAATTCGACAGGGTCCTGGTCGAACAAAACCATTGCCATGGACTAACGATTGTCAAGACGAGCTAATCCCCGATCAACAATCTATCCCGATTCTAAGCGCGACTGACCAACATACCGCAGCGCGAGCCTCATTACCATCACCATAAACACGACGCGCTAGTTTCCACGTATAAAAGTCACCGATTGCGGCGATGACGGCTTGGGTTGTCTTGGGAGCGGCGATTAGAAGCTCGGCACGCGTCGCGGGAAGGAGTTCGAGAATTTGCGCAAGGGTATCTGCGACATAATAGACGGCGGCGAATAGAAGGGGATGAAGCGAAGATCGAAGATGATGTCTCCATTCCTATAGCAGATTGTTAGCGATCGGAAATAGTATCCTGTCTCTCCGGCACACCGACCCAAGTTATCCAAGCTCCACTATTTGGGCCGAAGGCGATCTCCCAGGCGGGTTCGAGAGATTGGAAGAATTCATCGGGTTGGAAGAAAGTTCGAAGGGTGAAGGTATTTAAGAGACGAAATGCAATGAGGAGGAGAAGGAGCATGGTGCATGATGCGGAGGAGAGTAGCGGAGAAAGAGATAGGAGACTTCCGATAGAGAAGAGACTCCCCGTAAACAAAGACCGGCCCGGGTTGCAATTGCGGCACCGGGGAAAAGTTACGATGTGTAATGCCAAAGACGTCAATGGCGAATTACCTAATCCTTTAACCATCACTTTCTAGACTATACGGTTGGACTTGCACTTAGGGTCTTCTATACGGTTAGACTTGCACTTAGGGGTTTATACGGTTGGACTTGCACTTAGAGGTCTAGTTTCTAAACTCTGCCTACACTATATTATATACCCCCTTCTCTTTGTCTTTTCTTTTCTCTTTTCTTTATTCTCCCCTCTCATCCTCCTTTTTATTATCCCCACATATTAAATCATCGCCACCATGGGTTCTACTGGCACTCCAGGCTATCACGCCGCTTCCACTCAGGAAGCTATCCAAAAGGAACATGACTTCGCTGCCCACAACTACCATCCCCTCCCTGTCGTCTTCGCGCGTGCCCAGGGAGCCTCCGCCTGGGATCCCGAAGGCAACCACTACCTCGACTTCCTGTCCGCCTACTCCGCCGTTAACCAAGGCCATTGCCACCCCAAGCTGGTAGCTGCCCTCTGCGAGCAGGCATCACGATTGACCCTCAGCTCCCGCGCCTTCTACAATGATGTTTTCCCCAGATTCGCCGAGTTCGTCACCAAGTTCTTTGGTTATGACATGGTCCTGCCCATGAACACCGGTGCCGAAGCCGTCGAGACAGGCATCAAGATCGCGCGTAAGTGGGGATATAAGGTCAAGGGAATCCCAGAGAACCAGGCGGTGGTTCTCAGTGCCGAGAACAATTTCCACGGTCGCACAGTGAGTATATCTGGAATATTTCGAGGAGAGCAAGTCAACTGATGCGGACGACAGTTTGCGGCTATTTCCTTGTCATCTGACCCCGAGTCACGGGAGAACTATGGCCCGTATTTGCCCGGCATTGGTTGCACAATCCCCGGAACTGATAAACCAATCACCTATAACGACAAGGCCGCCTTGCGCGAGGCTTTTGAGAAGGCCGGTCCTAACATAGCTGCTTTCCTTGTCGAGCCTATCCAGGGTGAGGCTGGTATCGTCGTCCCCGATGAAGACTACTTGCGCGAGGCTAGGGCTCTTTGTGATAAGTATAATGCTCTATTGATCTGTGATGAGATCCAGACTGGTATTGCCCGTACAGGCAAACTTCTCTGCCACGAATGGAGTGGAATTAAGGCCGACCTGGTTCTGCTGGGTAAAGCCATCTCCGGCGGCATGTACCCGGTATCCTGCGTTTTGGGTCGCAAGGACGTGATGCTCACCATTGAGCCTGGTACTCACGGTTCCACTTACGGCGGTAACCCATTGGGTTGTGCCGTCGCCATTCGCGCCCTGGAAGTCGTCCGCGAGGAGGAAATGGTTGAAAAGGCTCAGACGCTCGGACATCTCTTCCGCAAGGGCTTGGAGGAAATCAAGAGCCCTATTATCCAGACCGTGCGCGGAAAGGGCTTGCTCAATGCTATTGTCATTGACGAGTCCCAGACTAACGGTCACTCTGCGTGGGATCTTTGCATGCTGATGAAGACAAAGGGTCTTCTGGCCAAGCCAACCCACCAAAACATCATTCGCCTCGCTCCTCCACTGGTCATCACAGAGCAAGAAATCCACCAGGCACTCGGCATCATCAACGACGCCGTCACTCAGCTTCCAAACCTCAAAGGCAAGGCTGAAGACCAAGTCATCCCTCCTCCGGAGAAGAAGGTCAAAATCACCGTCGATAATTAAGGGCCAAAAAATCCTTGACCAACTTGGGCCATAGGAAGAGACAAAGACTGCAACAGAATGACTACAATGTCTCTTACTCATCCCGTCCGGGTATTGCGGCTTTACTCGACAACCCTAGATGGTGGCTGCCGCTGCACCCCTCTTATGATCGATGGTGCTATCACGTCGATGTAGATACGGTTGTATATGAGGCATGAGATCATGGATCAGTTATAAGAAAATGATTATAGCACAATAGCTTATAATAATTGGTGTCAATGATTATACTATAATCCACGAACTCTCGAGAACTATAGATAAACTGCTCTTGTAGAGCTGTTAGTAGCTACATAAATACATCCTATGTATGGGGAAAGGTAAGTTATTTAGCAACTCCAACTGTTTACTGAAAATCGCACAGTGTTTTGTCTACAGTTAAATACCTTATTGTTGCGCCACATGCGCACCCCTTATCAGATAACCAGCAGAGTCCCTTGGCAAATCTGACCGGGAGAGCAGACCAGACCCTTTTCTTACTCCGTCTCCCTTGGCTTAATTGTTAAGGGTTCCTTTGCCTCCCAACCTTCCGAAGCCGTGAGTTTCAACCCTAACTGTCACTTCCAGGGCGTGATTCATTTAAATTTGGTAGAACTCCGCTAATAGCTTGTCGTGATCAGATATACATGCCTCAATAGGATCGATGTGGAATCCCACGAAGGGTCTGGAAAGATATGTTGAATGCATTCTAACCGAATTAATCAACCAATGGACCATTGACACTCGCCATTAAGGGTTCCTTTGCCTCCGCGTCCACCCAGTCAGACTCTCAGGGATACGTTGTCTGCGGCGGGTCTTCGGGCTATTTGTTTTCAGCATGTTCTTATATATACCCAGCTCAGGCTACGGACTCCTGATTCATTTCAACTGCTCAAATTGCATAGCGTCTCATTTCTTTGTCTGCCTTCGTACATGATCCGGCTACGGCTACGGGTCAGGTCAGTTAGACATGACCTTTCATTCATGGCCTTTCATTTGATTCTTGCTGGTTTATACGTCCTTTCATTTGCCGCCTTTCATTTTATACGACATTCTTGATTTATCGCCTTCTTGTTTCATAGCGTTTTTGTTTCATGGCCCTCTTATCCATGGCCTTTGTGTCCGTTTCCAACAATACGGGTCTTTGAACAATGTCTGGATGAACCGTGTCATGAGTGATGTTTCATGTCCAGCAAATATTCCTTTGGAGGAAATGTTTACGACCGTATTTCTGGGATACGAAGTGGAATTCCAGATATTCAGGGTGTCTGATAGTTTTACAGCCTTCTTGTTTTATGGCTCTGTTACCCGTGGCCTTTTCTTGTATTGCACCTCACTATGAAGAGAATATGTTTCCCTTTTGCTTACACAGCCTTTCTTTCTTCATGGCCTTTTTGTTTACAGTCTTTTGTTTTATACTTATCGTTTGTGTATATGGCCTGAACGTGGGAGTATATATTCTAAGTACTCCAAACCAGGTGAGTTCTAGAAGTATGGGGGGTCGCAGGATGAAAAAGTTGAAACAAAGATAAAAAGTAATTCTTTGAAGAAGCCTCAAGCGGAATATGGAGTAATGGAAAGGGAAGAGAGACTGAAGTGAAGAACGCCAGAGCGCAATCTTGAGCAATTATTCTATTGGAGCCTCAACGCATATATATAACAGACCAGGTAGCTACGGTCGGTACTAACCTGTTATTCCCTCTCTCAATAGAAGTGGACATAGTTCGCTGTCCAGGAATTAAACGAAAGGCGATCAGTTCTCAAGCTCAAGTAGCCATACTGTACCTTATAAAATAAATCCCCCATGATAAGTACATGACCATGTGTTAGGAAACTGCCAAGAAAGATTATGGTTTGATATGTGGCAGGAAACCACGGATCCTGTCAAGACATAAAAGGCCATGACTAATCACACAAAAATCGCAATGACTCTACCTATCCTCGAGAAGACCTCCATTACAGAAGTAGAACTAGCTATAATAATAGCGATATTTTTCTATATAGATATAAAGGAGCATTTCGGCTATTATGTATTACTAATCAGAAAGGCAGTGAAAAGGAAATCTCACCGCTTTAAGGACCCGATCCCCCATCAGCTCCAACCTGCCGGCAAACCTTCTACAGTCGACTCGAAATCCCAGAAATTTTATCTAATGATAGATTTTAACGTAATCCCAGCATGTTAGCTCAGGGGAAGAGCGCCGGGCTCATAACCCGGAGGTACGTGAAGAAATCGATTAGAATTGATATTAGGGCATAATCTAACCAAGAAATAGGACCCTGGATCGAAACCAGGACATGCTACAATTTTTTTGCATATTTTTCTCGTTCTATTTATTATATTTTTCCAATATTTTCTATCCCCCTTCTATCATATTCTATTGCAGTTGACACTAGCGCTTTTGCCAGTATAGTAGAATCTACCGGGATTTAAATCCTTTAAATATTAAATAAAATTACTTGCTATGTGCCTAAGGCCATAAGAAGGTGTCTTACTAGGTAGTGGTGGCGTTCTCAGGGTCTATGAAGAGGCAAAAAGGTCTTGTGGGATGCTGAGTAGGGTAACTCTTACACGCGACGAACACAATTTTCCTAGATTTATGCCTTAGAACACAGGCATTTACCAGGCAACTAACCATCAGTTCATCATATTAAAATATTATATTACGATCACGAACCCCCTGGGAATTGAGTTGGTATAAAACAAGGTCAATCATTCTTGCACTACGCATAATTGAAAATAGTAAAGCGAGTCTCGATAATCCGCAGTCTGCTGGTAGTCCCTGGTTCCGAATTGGGGGATCAGTTGGGACTTATAAACGCCATCTCTACGCAAATAGCAAAGAGGCATAGAAGCCGACCATGCCTTTGCCGCTTGCAGATCATAACGCAGGAATACTAGTTGAAATTGAATACACAGTCTGGTGTCCACTTCGCCTACGATCGAAGCTGATCTGGTATCGATATAGCTGTGCCGTGTAAAACTTCATCGAAATGAACTCAAAAGTATCAGAACATAGGTTAGAGAAGACTAGATGCAAGCGATAAGACATACCTTTGCTAGGGAAAAGGAAGCTGCTCTCTATAAAACCATAAACCCTAATTAACAAACGTTGATGTAGTATTGTATGCTACATTATTAGTGGAGCATAGTCTAGTCAGATTGCGTAGAATACTATTCCTGGAATTTGGCCTGATCAGTGCTTTCCCCATATCTAAAGTGCGGCTCGCAGACGGCCATCGATTGCCCGCAGGATTACATAGAGCGTCTCCAGATATGGTGCTGAAATGCCCATCTCCCTCGATTTTCGTACCGGGAAACCTAGAATCACATCTATTTCCATCGGCCGCCCATTCTTATAATCGGTTTGCATGCTGCTTCCAATACCTGGCATCGCATTGATTTTGTCCATCAACTGGTCAATTAACTCATATTTCAGAGGCACTCCACAGCCGCGTGCGATGCTGATTACCTCCTGCATTAGCTGGCGAGTAAAAGGCTCAGCATCGCTCGAAGAGTGAAGCCAAGTTTGGGTGTCCACCATCGTAAGTGTGGTAAGGGAGTTCCATGCGGCATTCCACACAACCTTCTCCCATCGCTGGTGTTGCATATTAACATCATCGAGAATCTGGAAACGGGTCCGGCCGTGTTGGAGTAGATTGGCAAAGGTGTTAAGCCGTTGTTTCTCAGTTTCCTTGTCTACATGCTGGCAGGGGAACAGGCCGATCTGCATATCTTCCGATTTGTTGTGCTTGACATACCCAGGACTTGTCTGGGTTCCTCCCACCCAGGTCTGTCATAATTAGTCTCTCTACATAAGGATCAGATGTTCTTGACAACTCACTACGCAGGTCAAGATCGAGTTTCGAGGAAACTGTTTTCGGAATGCCTCCTCGTTTCCGACACCATTCTGAATAATCACAATTGTGGTACGGTTTTGGTCTACAACCGGTGCCAATTGGGCCGCAACATCTTTCTGGTCGATCGCTTTGTGGGCACAGACTACATAGTCCATTGCAGACGCCTCAGAGGGTGACTTGACCACTATACGCAGGAGTCAATAATTACCTAATTTTGGGACAATATTCGTCTCACCTTTGTGTGGGTAGAAAGTGTGTTTTCCGTGAATCTCGCTCTCGATGGTGATTCCCTAGACAACACACTGTTAAAGTCGTAGTGTATATATTGGGTTTATAGTACTTACCTTTGCCTTCACGGCTTCATAGTTGGACCGAGCGACAACCGTCAGTCGCACACGATCCGACCGATCGAGAACGAATGCATAGAAAGAGCCAATGCTGAGGCGAATTAGCCATTATTCCGAAGGGTGAGTTGGCTCGGAAATCTTACGCTCCGAGGCCGTAGAGTAGAACATCGACTTGGTCGGACATGGTGTGCATGTATAGAAAACCAAAATGACGAATATCGTACTTGTCGAACAGATTTATTAGAATCATCATTTGGATCGGTGGGATCCCTGCACCGTTATAGTGGAGGCGTAAGTCGGTGATAGTCCGGCGTGGGGGTTGCCTAAGTTTCTTTGTTGGTGCTGTACTGCTAGCATCTTGGTAAAATAACCGGGAAAAGTACTCGAGAGATGATATACGGGAACTACATTATCATACTCCTATATACAGTATATGCCTTTACTAGTATTCACAGCTTCACGCTTCCAATCATATCCCTCTCCAACCGGCTAGCATTCACCATTTCTTCTCGTAGTTCGTTGAGGCTTCTGACACCTAAGAATACCATGTTGGCTTCAATCTCTTGCCTCAGGACCTGCACCATGCGCCGTACTCCATCCTCTCCATATCCTGCGGACATGCTAAACAGGAAAGGTCGACCAAGACCGACTGCTGTGGCTCCCAGGGCAAGAGCCTTGAGAACATCTGTTCCTCGACGGATTCCACCGTCAATGAAAATCTGCATTTTCCCATCCAGCAAATATGGGGCAAATTTGCGGATTTCAAGCAAGGTCAAAAGGGGAGCCTGGGCACTGCAAGATATCAGTATACGGTAAATTGTAAGCAGAATGGGATGGCCCTACGTGTCTTGAGAACGTCCACCGTGATTTGAGAGGACAATACCCTGTACGCCATGCTGGTAGGCTATTACGGCATCTTCAACGCACTGGATCCCCTTGATAACCACCGGGAGGTCTGTCAGTTCCCTTATCCAAGTGAGAATGTCCCAGTCAATGAATGGGGAGATGGAGCTAGCCGTGATCTTTGCAACACCCTGACCTCGAGTGTTACTGCCTTGTGCCTATTCTTATTAGTACCTATGTGTCGTTCAGCCAAGGAGTTTCGACACTTACAGTAACCTCCAGATTTGATCGTTCATCCATCTCCCTCTTTCCAACTACAGGAGAGTCAACTGTAATCCAAATTCCTCGTACTCCAGCTTTAATTGCCCGTTTCACCAAATCCACAGATTTGTTGATGTCTTTGTTGACATACAATTGGAAAAACAATGGCTGTTCCTCCGAACTACGGGCTTCCCGTACCCGTTCAACGGACATGCTTGAACTATTTGCAAGAACTTGTGCCAGACCCTCCTTGCCTGCAGCTCGTGCCAGTGCACATTCACCCTCAGGGTGTGCAAGCTTTGCAATACCTACAGGTGACATGTATACTGGCAGCGAGACAGAGTGGCCCAGTATTGATGTCGTCGTGTCCACATTAGGGACTTTCTTCAGGATGCGAGGTCTTAGAGCAACTTTCTGATATGCTCGAGCATTGTTTCGCTTGCTAATTTCATCATCCGCTCCTGATGAATAATATGCCCAGGCATTAGGTGAAGGTAGTCTTTGGCGACCTGCTCAAAGTCGTGTAGGTTGATAAGCGTACTTAACGGCGGAGGACCATTGGTCTTGGGCGTGGGAGTTTTAGTGGCCGTTTTCCCACTCTCTTCGTTAGCATTCAGTTCCTCTGGATCGATATATCCTCGCAGGGCGCTCTTAGGTAGTGCCTCAGCGAGCATTTCCGGTGAATGCACGGAATCGTAGTCGTTGGTAGCATCACCACCAGCACATCGCAAAATTACTGTCTCACCCCCTGGGTGTGAAGCTAGGAAATCTGTCCTGGTGTGTTACTATGTGTTTGACCACTTTATCATCCCCAACATACCTGTCACATCGTAGACGGCGCCATGAATTGCGATCCAGCACGACTGTCGGTTATTGTGCTGCACAATGTCTCCCCGCGCGAGTTTCATGGTGGCAGGGTTGAATTATACAGCTAATACTGCGGTTGCCACGACATAAAGAAGACGCCGGTCAATATTATCGCTCATGAACTGACAATAAACCCGAGTAGATATCACAGGAGATTTCCGGACTTAAACCGTGCCGATCGTGGGGGCACCGTCTAGAAAAGAGAGCGAGGAGGAGCGGGGATAGACTAGCTTCCCACTCGAACTGGTTTCTCCGGACTGATCGTCTCCACTCCCAGGGCTTATTATGTTGACGGGGGATCTGGGGTAAAATGTGCCCCCACGCTAAGTGCTTGCCTGTCGAGGATTGGATATATCTCATAGTTCTTCGTTGATTGGAAAGAAGACATTTGTTTGACTATCACCAACTTGTCTCTATGCAAAGACTCTCTGTTGACAGTCATGATGGCCGAACAACCTAGCCAGGGCCAGGAAAATGGCCGCAAACGTTCCGTGATGCATGTCGAAAATCCTGGGATTCCTACCAGTGTGGACAAGATTCATAACGGTGACGCTGCGTTAGCGCTATTCGATAATCTAGATGACATACATGAAGGCTTTGAACCGGGTGAGGAAAAGAAGCTAGTTCGCAAGATTGATCTCATAATCCTGCCCTTCCTTTCAGTGTGCTATGCATTCTACTACGTGAGTACGAAGGTCTCAATAAAGTGGCAGCAAGCTAAACATTCCAGATCGATAAAACGACACTCTCATATGCAGCCATATTTGGCATTAAAGAGGATCTCAAGCTATCCGGCACCCAATATTCATGGCTCTCAAGCGTTTTCTACTTTGGCTTCTTGGTCTGGTCGATGCCAACAAACCTCCTGATGCAACGTTTTCCCATCGGCAAATATTTAGGAGTGAATATTTTTCTCTGGGGATTTTTCTTGATGCTTCAAGGTAAAGTCAGCAGAGAAATAACTGTGCGTATGTCTTTACTAACTGGTAAACAGCGGCTGCGAAGAACTTTACCCAGTTGACTGTACTGCGAGTCATCTCAGGAGCTGCTGAAGCATGCAGGTTAGCTATTATTTCTCGAAATTTGTGGCCTCGTATCGCTAACATTAGACCCAGTGATCCCGCATTCATGCTCATTACTAGTATGTGGTATACTCGACGCCAACAGCCTATTCGCATTGGCCTGTGGTATACCGCCAATGGATTTGGTATCGCCGTTGGTGGTCTCCTTGGGTACGGCATTGGTCAAATCAAAGGTGCTCTCTCCTCGTGGAAGTACGAGTTTTTGATCATTGGTGCGCTCTGCGCCGCTTGGGGAATCGTGATGATTATCTTCCTTCCAGACTCTCCGGTGACAGCTCGCCAGCTATCCGGTCGAGAGAAACGCCTGGCAGTCGAAAGATTGCGGGATAACCAGACTGGCATAGAGAACAGAACCATGAAGCCCAGACAGATCCTCGAGGCCTTCTTGGACTGGGAAGTTTGGACCTTCTTTCTGCTGGGATTCTCAGGTAATATCCCTAATGGTGGAATTTCCAACTTTGGAACATTGATTATCAAGGGATTTGGCTTTTCGACACGTGCGTGATTTGACACCTTTTTGCGAGGAAGATCTGACAGCTAGTTAGTGGTCACTACTCTCATGCAGATCCCCTACGGGGCCTTCATTGCAATCATGATCCTGCTCACCGTGTTCATAAATGACAGGTTGCCACGAAACAATCGGTGTCTAGTTGCCGTTCTCTTTCTTTTCCCCAACCTAGCGGGCTCTTTCGGACTACGTTTCGTGCCGCAGTCCAGCCAGGTGGCCCGCTTGATCTGCTATTACCTAACGGGGTCATACAATGCCTCTTTCGTGATTATCCTTTCTATCTTGACTGGTAACATTGCGGGGCACACCAAGAAGGTCGTGACTAATGCCATGATCTTTCTGGGCGTATGTGCGGGAAACATCGCCGGTCCATTCTTCTACAAGTCGGACCAGGCTCCAGGGTACGCTCTGAAAATCTGGTCTATGATCGTGGCCAACTTTGTGGAGATCGCGCTGATTTTAATTTTGGGCTTTGTGCTTGCATGGGAGAACCGCCGCCGTGACCGGGCGCAGGGGTTGGTCCCTGGTGACAATGCGGATTATGTGCGACAACTGGAGCTGGACCGAACGGCATTTAGCGATCTGACAGACAAGGAGAACATGAATTTCCGGTACTTGTACTAAAGATGGAGTGTTATACCTGAATATTCCCTGGTTTTTGCACTGAGATAATCGCAATGTCATTGTCAATTTTCATAGAAGCTATTGGTACTGACTAAATTTGTTAGTATAGTAATGATTCCTTATTGTAGATCACTTGTGGCATCCCACTTACGAGAAGCCCATCCATTCACAACAGCCGAGCTCTCCGGTTTACTCGATAGGATCAGTCCACCTGCTCAGTGTCTCTTTTGAGCTCGTCATTCCTCATGTCTATTATTTGCTGACAAGGAATCAATTTTTCCACCAATCACGCGCAGCTAGCGTTTAATGTGGGGGAGGATCTGATCTGCACGCCGGACTTCTCCCGATATTGTTTCCTAGCCCTCCCCCGCGTGGGATGACCATGAAGCTTGGGGGAGGGATGAATGCTAGTCAACGCGTGGCGTAACTTCGTATATTATCAACTTGGACACCAGGACCCCGCCTCAGGTACTGTGAATTCTCTCTTCCGTTCTACTGTATATCCCTGTTGCTTTGCACAATGGCCAAGATCAAGTGTATCGAGTACTTCCGCGTAAAGCCCCGCTGGCTGTTCGTCAAGGTTACCGATGAAGAAGGGAGCTTTGGCTGGGGCGAGGGTACTCTAGAGGGTCACTCGCTGGCTGTTGAAGGTGCTCTAGACGAGATTATCTCACGCATAGTTGGGTACGAGGCAGAGTGAGTTTGACCAACTTCTTGCAAGCAAACACCCTGCTTTCAGTCCTCTCACTAACCACCGACAGCGACATCGAGCACATCTGGCAATTGATCTGGCGATTGGGATTCTACCGCGGTGGCCCCGTCTTTATGTCCGCTATCTCTGGAATTGATATTGCGCTGTGGGATTTGAAGGGTAAGCGCCTGGGCGTGCCCGTGTATCAGCTGTTGGGTGGAAAGGTCCGTAATAAAGTCCAGGTTTATTGTTGGATTGGTGGAGACCGACCGAGCGACGTGGAACGCATGGCGTAGGTGCCCTAGATATTTGGATGCACGAGGAATCGAGCAAAATGGAAATTAACGGCTGATGTACAGGAAAGCACGTATTGACCAAGGCCTCAAGTGCGTCAAGATGAACGCGACAGAAGACCTGAACTGGCTCGACTCACCCTCCTCCCTCCAATCCTGCGTCGAGCGCCTTAAGCAAGTTAAGGCTCTGGGACTAGACGCCGGTTTGGACTTTCACGGTCGTCTGCACCGACCAATGGCCAAACAACTTGCTAGGGCGCTCGAGCCTCACCAACCCTTGTTTATCGAGGAGCCGTTGTTGTGCGAGCACCCCGAAGCGATTAAACAGCTCTCCAACAGCACTACTATTCCGATCGCATTTGGCGAGCGCCTTTATACCCGATGGGATGTGAAGCGATTCTTGGAGGATGCCTCGGTGGATGTTCTGCAGCCTGACATTGCCCACGCTGGGGGTATCTCGGAGACCAGGCGGATTGCAACTCTAGCCGAAACATATGATGTGGCCATCGCGCCGCATTGCCCCCTAGGCCCTATTGCCTTCGCGGCATCCATGCAGATTGCCGTGTCTACGCCCAACTTTGTTATCCAGGAAATGTCGCTGGGCATGCACTATAATGTGGAAGCGGGCGACATTGACTTAACTAGCTATCTGGTGGACAAGGCCGTGTTCGACATCAGGGAGGGATATGTAGCCGCACCCACGAAGCCCGGTCTAGGTATTGAGATTGACGAGGATCTGGTGCGCAGGATCAGCCAGGATACCGAGCCCTGGCAGCCCAAAGAGTTCTTTGGGCCAGATGGGTCGATTCGGGAGTGGTAAATGGTAAACATAGAGCATATTTAAGACTGGATAGATCACGGTAAATAATAGTACCATTTTTATTTCAAACGTCTTGAGATGACCTCCTAATCTTTCTCTAGTATGAAATTGCATGCCAATTCTAGTCATAATCGACAAAGGGCAGCGCGCTCGGTGTAAACTCCCGACCTCATTTAGCGTCGGTTGCAGCGAGATCTCTCCGAATGTCTCCCCGCATTGAATGGGGAGAGCGTGGGGTGCACGGAGCATTACCGATATAAGTCGGCATTCTCCCAGTTGGTAGGTAAGACAATAAACCAATAAACCAATACTGAATAATGGATCTCTTTTCGTTAAAAGGAAGAACCGCCCTGGTGACGGGTGCCACCCGTGGCATCGGCCATGCTATGACCATTGCGCTAGCTGAAGCTGGTGCAGACATCGTTCTAATTCAAGTAAGTTCTGACCCTTCAAATGCATTGTAAGCTAGCTGACTGTTGTCCAGCGAGACGTCAACAACTACGCGACGAAGGAACAGATTGAGAATTTAGGCCGAAAAGCAACTATCTACACAGCTGACCTCGCTTCAAAAGAATCGGTTAAAAAAGTAGTTGCCAATGTGCTCAAAGACGGCCATGATATTGGTATCCTGCTAAATTGCGCTGGTATTCAGCGACGTCATCCAAGCCATGTCTTCCCAAATGAGGATTGGGACGAGGTATGGTGCTTGTCCTGCTTGCAGCTTATTGTATATGCTTATTAATTCCTGTATAGGTCCTTCAAGTCAATCTAACCACTGTCTTCACACTTTGCCGTGACGTTGGGGCCTACATGTTGACCCGCACCCCCAACGGTTCCGGCCAACGCGGCAGTATCATCAACGTCGCCTCACTGGTTTCATTCCAAGGCGGCCTCACTGTTCCCGCCTATGCGGCAGCCAAAGGTGGAGTTGCGCAACTGACCAAGGCGCTGTCAAACGAGTGGGCGTCCAAGGGGATCAATGTCAACGCTATCGCGCCTGGGTATGTCGCGACGGACATGAACACGGCGCTAATTCAGGATAAGGAGCGCGCGTCAAGTATTTTAGCACGGATTCCGGCTGGGCGCTGGGGAACTCCGGACGACTTTAAGGGGTCGGTGGTGTATTTAGCTAGTCGTGCGAGTGCGTATGTGAGTGGTGAGGTACACACGGTGGATGGTGGATGGATGGGTCGGTAGATGGAAGGTCGAGCACAGGAAGTCATTTATAATGAAAGTCGAAGTTTTGATCCTTCTGTCTGTGGTTATTATCGGTGCTTTGGTGTTTCAAGGGTAGGCCACTCCAATGGTGATGATGGTCCATTCCAAATCACCGCTTTGAACTGTATTGTTGACTGGATTGTCCTAGGTGTTGTGTCTGACACTCTGCCGCCCGCTGAGGATAGGAGTGCTCTACCCTCTTGCTTCGGTGTATAAGGTGGAAATACGAAGGATATTTCCTCACATGTTTGTCAGGGGGCATTTTATTATTGATTTAAAAGATGTGTCCATATTGTCTCTTTGTCAATAGATCTAGGATCCCACTTCATCCACACTCCCCGGATAAAGCTACACCCCCTTAGGGTAGACCTCCACACGTGACTTACTACTAGTCCTGATGTAGTATAGCGTATAGTCATAGTATACCTAAGATAAATAGGGGCTAGAGATTAGGATAAATCAAAACAACTTCGCTATCTACAGAGATTATATACTGCTTTATTAATTCTTTACTAGTAGCTTTAGCTCAGGGGGGAAAACACCCTCCGTAAGGAAGGTACAAAAGTCCGGATAAATTTGGTTATTACAGACCTTGGTTTGTCGCCTTTCCTAGGCTGACGTATGGTTCATCTAAATTCACTGTCAATTGAGTGAGGTCGAGAAACTCCGGTGCTTTTTCCAATGCAACGTTCCACTACTAGACAAGACTCCACGGCCGCTTGAATGCTGAACGCTGATCCCATTTGGTCCTGCTGCAAGTCATTCCATTCGCATCCTTCCGAAAATATGGAAAGCTTTGTTTACCGGCGCCAAGCAGTTGTATATGAGGTAGGTAGTGTATCAAGGAGTGCCTTTAATAGAGGCAGAATAATACATATCCAACATACCTTTGTAAGCCCAGGAAATATTTTTCCACCGCGGATTGTGTATTTTTGGAATTCTCTATTAGACATGTAATTTAATACGTTCCTTCACTCTAATCAATAAGGCAGCGCCACGCCGGCCTCATTAGCTTGACACGTAATATCTCTACCCAGAATGCCACAACTCCATCTAGCACCAAATTTCAAATATGCTAGGCAGTCGACACATGTTCGACATTATCCGTCTTGTTAATCGCAGCATCTTGCTCCTCAGCAATAACATCAGCAGGGATTCGGTTCGGAGTCGTGTTCACCAGTATAGCCATAGGTATGATAGCGGCCCCGAGGAGTCCAAACGTCACGCAGCTAAAACCAAAGTCAGCTTAGCGACTTTTCTTCTGATGATCAGGGCCGGATGGAATACTTACAATCCAACAAGAGGATTGCTCTCGGTTTGTGTGTTCATACCATAGGCGATGGCTTGGCCAACAGCTTCGATACATCTGAATGCGGCGCCATTACGGACGTTTTCTATTAGGGTTAGAATTAATCATTCAAGTATTTCCGCCTCCCTCCATACTAGAAATACTTACCTTGTGCATCCGTTGCAAAAGACGATAAAAGCCAATACATGTATGACTGCGACAAAGGCCCCGTGGTCTGGACAAAGAAATACGGTAGAAAAGACGATGGGTACAGGCTATCATCCCAGTCAATATGGCCAGGATTATGGCGCTTAAATTTCGTCTGCATAATAATAGACCAGATATACACGCCGACATTAAGGATAACGACGGTATAAAGACCAATCTGCGCGCGACGGCGCTGGCCAAGGTATTTCGAGTCGAGGATAAAACCGAGACCGAAGCAGCCGATGCTAGAGGCGAGGTTAGGAGAGGTAAGTCGGCTTTATATATTGGGCTAGACTTACATGCAGAAGAACGGCGAGATAAGAGAGGAAAGCGCGCGGGCGCGAACTGAGAAGTAGGTACCTAGGTAGGTAGACCAAGTGCCACTGGTTATTTAGTTAGACATTTACCGTTTTAAGACGGGTGGCTACTCCTTGCCTGTAGAAAAATGACCAAAATGCCCAAAGGCATGAAAGTACAATGAGCTTAGAGGTCATGGTCTTCGCAATGCGCCGAACCTCCATCTTAGTGGAAAGTGTCTCCGCAGTGACGATTCTCGTCCCATCACTTCGAATAACGCGTTCGAATGGAGTAATTAATAATGCGAAGGGCAGACTATTAAGGAATCAGTTTAATTACCGTTTAGTTCCTCGCTATGTAGATCCACTCACGCAATGCACTCAATGATTAGGAAGGCGACGTAGGTATCAGGAGTAACACTGCCAGAGGTCCCTTTCTCGTAGTTTTTCGACAGGCTAGTAGAGGGCGGTAAGTCAAATTGAGCCATTAAAGACCATAGCATACTCACTTAATTGCACCTCCAACAAGCTGGCCAAGATTCCGCGCCACAATCCATAGAGCCAAATACTTCCCACGAGCCCCCGTTGGTGCAAGCGTCATAATAGCTCCAGCCTCAGCGACATACCAGCACCCAGTACCAATACCGCTAATGGCGCCACTCAGAATGAGGTACTAGTCACGAAATTTGTTAGGCCTTTTCTCTGCTGTTGCATAGACACCACTCACCCATTGGTTCCCAAACTTGCTATTACAGTAATACGCCGAGCCCTGAATAGGGAATGTCATAGCACCGAGAACCAACGCCCATTTAACCCCGAGTTTATTCACGATCGGGCCTCCCAAGAAGCAAACTGGCGATCAGTTAGATCAGCTCTGAAAGTCGCTATAGAGAGATGAATATGCCAAAATACATACCGAGAGCAAGCATGGCATAATTTATAGCATTGAAAATATTCGATATCTGAGGGGTTGCTAAGCCGCCACCACCGAGGCCTGGAATGATTTAGTTGGAAATTCGATATTTTCAACTTGGTGTTGCATGGTTACCAGTGATCGCGTCAGCCATGGCTGGCCCACAGAATGACTGGACGCTTAAAATCATCATCTGTGTCAAGCTGTGTCGCCATACTCGCTTCCAGAGTGGGATGTCGACACTCTGATTATGAGACGTGTCGGCTGTTGAGATGTCATCGTGTGGGTTTGGGGTGGCAGTCTTCGAGTCGGTCATCGTAGAAGCGTGTAAAGCGTTTTGAGTGACTCAGAAACATATTGGAGTGCGTCGTCCGGTTATTTATACACAGGGGAGATGCATACAAGACGGGTGGAGGTTTAACTCCAGATTCTGGACAACGTGGAGAAAGTGGGTTCAATCTCCAGGTTTTTCGGCTTTTCCCTCCACTTATCTTTGCAGATGGCGAATGTTCCTGAGACGCGGAAGGTCCACGCGATATGCGAATACCCTTTAGGCTTTTCTTCAAGTGGTCCAAACTTCCCGATTTCATGTACCGCCACTTTCATACGAACACTAGAAACCATTGTCTACTGGGCAAGGGTGAGACCGGAAGTTGATAAAATCATGTAATTTTAACGAGAATTGCTACTTTCGAGGATCTATTTACAGTCACGTGACATATAATTACCTAATCGCTGACCGAATCCGGCTTAATGTTGTTCCGTCTTAGTTTTATAGTTCTATAGTTTCTAGTATAAACCCAATTCACGTACCTAATTTATTGCATTCTATCGTTTTCCTCCTTCCTTACAGAGATAGTGACGTTACTGGTGGGAGAAGCTTTCACTCTCTGCCACTTTTGTCCCAGTTCAATAGGGATTAAAGCTTTCTCTGTTAATTATACCCTCGATCTCTACGTGCAAGATACCTGGTTTCTTTCTTCCTTTAACAAATCCAATAACTTAAACACCTCTTATAAAGCGATATATTATTACCACCATGTCCCTCGCAGAAGGAAACACCAGGGCCTTTGTACAGGCACTTAATAAACTTCCCCGTCCCAAAACAACGCCATCAGGCTTCCCCAATTGTTGGCACTTCACCATCAAAACCCTCCCCATGAACCCACCAGATGACCTAGATTTCCTAGTGCATCTTCCTTCAGGGCAAAGTATAGAGGAGGGGCGCACCAAGATTCACACCTTACCTTCCCCAGTCGCAAAGGCAAAAGTAATTACGCCACTACTTCTGGAGGCATTTGTGGCTAGTCTTGCAACTGGAGCACATGGGGAGACTATCCCTGGAGTGTCGGCATTTGTGCCATGGGAATGGAGCACTAGGGACAAGAAATTGGCTAAGGCACTTGAGAAGAGGCTTAAAGAACTCGGAGTAAGGAACGAGCTTTGCACTGTGCACGTTGCGACAGAGAGAGACGAAATTCTGGCGTCTGATGTGTGGCAAAGCTGGAAGTCGTCACTCTTGGGTCAGATGACTGGGGATCCAGTGATGCAGGCGATGATGTCGCAAGACAAGTCCGATCATTAGCCTACCTGTACCGTGTGCAGTAGGACATCGGCATCGCTGAAGCGCTGCACCAGATGTAAGGCCTCCTGGTACTGTTATCGGGAGTGAAGCTGCAGATTGGAAGGAACATAAGAAAAGCTGTCGCAATGTTAATGAAGGCTCCGCGGGAAAGAATAATCTTGATTCGTTCGAATATTACCGTTCGGTTGCTCGTACGAATCCTAAGGCGCAAGAACTGGGCCGATCTCTTAATTTAACAATTGGTACCCATGGAGAAACTCTGTAGTAAGTATTACACCACATTCACAGGCTCTAGATCTAACTAGCGACTCAGTCACCCTATTCGTCGTTTGGTCGTCACCGGAAACGATACCGATGAAAATTTGGAATTATTTTTCGGTCCAAACTGGAAACAACTCGCCGGACCAGTGCACAAAGATGCCCGAATGGAAGTCCTCCTTCAACCTTCCCCTGGAGAAACGGGCTATGAACTTTACTCCCGCTGGGACAAAGGCACTCCTACTTGGTCACCGCGTCCTGCAACCAATGATGAGTTAGTTCAAATGGAAAAAGCTACGCGCATGCTTGATGGGTTCAATGCCATGCGCCCTTAAGAGGCAGATGACTATCATCGGAAAGGACATTTGAAGGTCCAGTTCACTGTCTCTTGTTCCTGACCATTGTTACGAGCACGTTTGGAGGTGATATATATAACATCAACCGAACTGAGACAGCTGAGCATTGAATAGAGCAAGCGACATCAGGCACTGATATATAATCGGCTTGCAACCTCGTAGACACTCGATCTCGGTTAAATATATCCCGAGTTGCTATGAAGTCGTTTCAATAAATGGGTATGTCCGCTGATCCTTAGCTTGTCTGCGCCAATGACATCGCCAGGCGAATATCATTACCTTTCTGGATCTGCGGGGATGAAACAATCTACAAGAGCAAGATATACAGTATTGCAGCCGGATAATGCCCAGGAAAAATATCCATCCTCAAACATCCCACACGAAGAAAAGTTATTTAACTGCCATCATCCGTCAGTCAGGATGCAGTTGCGAACCACTAGAACTAATCCCATTCCATCAACATGGGCTTTAATTTCGCAACAAAAATTCTCCAACTCCTTGGACTAAGTCTGCTCAGCACAGCAGCCGTTCTTGAGGGAAAAGACAGTGGGAAGGTTTGTACTGTCATCCCACGCGGTCAAAATCAAGACGATGTCCCCAATATCCTCCACGCTGTCGAAGAATGCGGCCATATTCCCGGTGGGCGTGTTGTGCTACCATCCCCATACGTCTACCGGATCAACCAACGCATGACAACACACCTAGAGAACTCCAAGCTAGAAATCGGGGGCACTCTTCTCTTCAGTGACGACATCAGCTACTGGGTCAACAATTCCTACCGATTCAACTACCAGCATCAATCAACGGCCTGGCGCATTACAGGACACGACTATGAAGTAGACGGAGGTGCAAAACTGGGTGGAATTGACGGTAATGGACAGGTATGGTATACCTGGGCCAAAGGCGGAAGCAATACGTTCGGACGTCCGATGCCGATGCATGTGTATAATTCTACCAATGCAGTCCTTAGGAATATATCTGTCCGGAATCAGCAGTTCTGGGCGGTGCTGGTGGAGGAGTCGTCCTATATCACCTTGGATCACTTCTATATCAATGCTACCAACCATGATTTCAAGGCTGATCCTGAATCTCAGTGGATTCAGAATACGGATGGCGTTGATACCTATAACTCACACCATATCACTATTACCAATTGGGTGTACGAAGGCGGTGATGATGCCGTAGCATTCAAAGGAAATTCATCTAACATTCATGTCGAGAACATCCGTGTATATGGTGGTCCGGGTATTGCCTTTGGCTCTCTGGGTCAGTATCCTGATCGATGGGATATTGTGGAGAATATAACTGTGAAGGATGTTGTGGTATGTTCATCAGCTCTTCTGCTAGTTTCGATGCTGATTACTATAGCTTCAACCTTCTTTCCAAAGAGAAATCCAATCCGGTGTTTACTTCAAAAGCTGGTATTTCCTAGTTTTTACCCTTCGAATGTATAGCATTCTAACACACCCAGGATCGGCGTCAATTACGGCGACCCTCCCAATGGTGGAGGTGGAGGTCACGGCTGGGTACGGAATGTAACAGTCGAGAATATAAAACTAATTGATGTCGAGAACCCAATATACATCGACACTTGGTACAGTTTTTCCCGACGTGCCAAACCAATCCTAGTTCTAACAAGTCCAAGTTTGAGTTACCTCACGCAAGATGTCTCCAAATACTGCGACACCTCCACCTACCGGTTCGATGACATCCATTTCCGGAACATTAGTGGCAATGGGCTCGCAACGCCTAATGATTACCCAGGCAAGAATATTACGTTTGGAATTTCGCTTCTGTGTTCGGAGAAGGCGCCGTGCAAGAACCTTACATTTCAAGATGTTGACGTACAGTTGCCGGAATCATATAAGGGACCGAAGGTGCTATGTGCAAATGCGCAGGTTAAAGGGTTGAAGTGTGACAAGTTTGAATAATGGCTCTGCTGCGATACACTTTACTATCAACATATTGGCGTTCGTTCTTTACGCATCGACTGATTCGTATCTGCTGATGATAGTGACAGGATTTGCTCAGCAGTGGGACCACTTTCATTTTCGTCACTAGGCTCCTGATATCAATGGGGAAGGCGATGTATCTCTAAACTTATGACAAATCCTTAGAGAGAAGCACCAGCACAATGCCACAACTATGTCTGTCATAGACTCATGTGCGTCCAACCAATGGTTAATCGAAGGCTACGGGGTTGCAACCATTGCAGAATGCCCATATATTAGGTAGAAGACACGCAAAAGGTATATGAGAGAAGATAAGGTTTGCTGTGAGTGGCAACTAGGCTGATGTCCTGGAATCTATTATGGTAATTGTGTACTCTAGGTTGTTTTGCTCTTCGCTGCTAAAAGTTGCATTAGGACCGAGTCTCTCTCCTCCACCAACTTGGACCAGTCAGTGCCCCCCAGCCCCTTCTTGAAACTATCCTGCAGCGCAGATAAGCTTTTGTCACTCCAATCAAACCTATGTTTTAAAATATCATCCTCCCAAGCTCGAATGGACGGCCCCAGCCGTTCAATTCGCTGCGCAAAACCGCTCGGGCCGCCGCCTCCTCCAAGTGCATTAGTAGCGATTGGGCCTGTGACGGCCCAGCGAAGGCCGGGCCCTTGGGTGATAGCCAAATCGAGATCTTCAGCCGAGACAATTCCCCGGCTAATGAGACTATATGCTTCATTGTTGATTGCGGCCTGGAGACGATTTGATACGAACCCTGGGACCTCGTCATGAAGCAGAATAGGTCTTTTCCCAAGTGATTGGTAGAACTTCATCGTGGCGGAGATGGAATGCTCGCTAGTTCCTGGATGAGGCACAACCTCAACCAAGGGGATCAAATGAGGCGGGTTGAATGGATGGCCAACGAGTATGCGGCTCGGGTCTCGTTTGCACTGCTGGATGAATGTTGAGGACGGCAGACCGGAAGAAGACGAAGCAATCACAACACCCGGTCTAGTGTGCTCATCCAGTGTCTTCATGAGTCCTATCTTAAACTCTTGGCTCTCTGGTCCGTTCTACAGGAAAGGTCAAAGTCAGCTGTTCTAATTCTCCATCGTGTACACATTTGCTCAAGTTTCAATACAAGACAGCTGTACCTCCTGAACAAACTCCGCTTCAGGCAATCTCGGCACGATATCGCTAACAAACTCATAGTTCGTGGCGACCTGCTCGAAATTTCCATGTTCTTCGAAGAACGGCCTAGCCTGATCTAGGTACCGTTCGAGGGCATCCTTGCCCCCCTCTGCAGGATCGGAGAGGATAACCTTTAAGCCCCTGGAGAGGAACAGAGTCGCCCATCCCATGCCAATCACACCGCAGCCAACAATGGCAACGGTGCGTGTCTCTTGTGGCATCTTGTAAAGCGCTAAGGCGCAACCGAAAAATGGTGTATGGCCTTCGCGTCAAAGGGTGGGATATGCTAAAGCATATCAATCAACGTGTTTGTAAGACTAATAGCATCCGGCCCGGCGCCCCCGGATTGCCCGGAATCCCCGCGATCTGTCTTATTGAACGCACTCATCTGTGCCTTCAATTACTATGAAGTCGTGGGGCAAATCCGGGTATGTAATGGTTAACCGAGGTCCATCAAACTATTGGACCGAGAACTATGAGGAAATTATTAGGAATATCGGAAAGAAGAAATAATAATACTTCGAGCACAGTATAAAAACTCTATAAAACTGATGTACCTAAATCAATATTCTAATAACTAATTGAATACACTCATTCTTATACTTAATTCCTACAACATATGGTCGTCCAGCGCAATACAGTAGACCGACTTCTCTCCAGTATCTAGAGATCACTTTGGCATTCGAATAGGCCCCATGGCGGACGACGCTCCAACTCAGGAGTCTCAAGACAGCTACGGTCCGGGGACAGTTGTTGACACGGAATTCCTGCCACTTCCAGCGGAATGCCGTAGGTTGTTGCACATCCTCGCTGCGAGAACGCCTGGATTCACAAAAGATAAAGCTCTACTCGATGGAGTCGTATTTCATGGCGATGAACTGCCATGTACTCCAGAACCAATCAAGTCTCAGGCTGTCACAGCAGTTATACATGCCATGGTCGGAATAGTTGGTCTGGAAATCCTTCATCTCCGTGGCATCACTACCAGTACTGTTACCTACGTCGACACCAACCACGCAGGATTACACCCAGCTACTCCAGCGCTTGTCAATGTCGACGGACACACAGGTCCAGATGTGATCAAGTTGCCGACCGTGCCTCAATGGGATAAAGACCGCGCTTCCAACTCACCGCTCGTGTACCGCGCGACGGCCATTTATGAGACGGCCGATAAAGGCGTCTGGTTTCAGCTTCATGGCTCGCTCGATTCGTGGCAGATGCTGGCCCTCCTTGGCATTAGCAGAGATCTCGACTCCAAGATCTGCACCAACGACGCCGCATATGCGCTCATCCAGGAGCGGGTCCGCAAATATCGCGCGCGGGAACTCGAACAGCTCATGGTTGAGAAGGGTCTATCGGGATCCATAGTCTTTTCGCCCGAGGGATGGCGTCAGACTGAAATGGGCCGGTCTCTTTCACGACACCCGCTCATCAATTATCGGCAGCAGGCACAGTGTCCCACACTTGAGCCTGTACCTCTTCCAAAAGTAGATGACAAGCGACCCCTGGCTGGGATCAAGGTTGTCGAATTGGTTCGCATCATAGCAGGGACGGCCACCGGCGCTGCCCTTGCCTCAATGGGCGCCGAGGTCATTCGGGCCAACTCATCGAAACTCAAGGACTACACTCCTGCCCAACCCTCCTCTCTGATGGCAGGCAAGACAACCATCGACCTGGATCTGGAGGATCCCGCCGACCACGGTAAATTGATGCACCTCTTTAAGCAAGCCGATGTCATCCTGCAGGGCTACCGTCTCCGCTCCCTCGAGCGCCGTGGTTTTGGTCTGCAAGCTGCACTGGAGATGGCAAATAAACGTGGAAAAGGCATCATCTACGTGGACGAGAACTGCTACGGGCCAGATGGATACTATGCAGAGCGACCGGGTTGGCAGCAAGTCGCGGACGCGGCAGCCGGATCCTCATATGTTATGGGCCAGGCGTTCGGTTGCCCGCCAGGTCAAGGCGTGCTGCCCAGCCTGCCCATATCAGATATGTCAACAGGCATCTTGACCGCTCTCACCATCATGTGCGCCGTGCGAGACCGTGCCAGGTTCGGAGGCTCGTACCATGGCCACGCCTCACTTGTCGCCTATAACATGGCTACACTGGACCCCGACATCCGATTGTATCAACGACAAGTTGTTCAGAAGATCAACGACAAGTACAGATTTCCCGCCTGGTCCAGCGATGCACATGTAGCCCCCTTGTACTATTCAATCCTGGATACATGGGACAAACACAGCGATCTGATCAAGGATGAGAAGTATTATGTACACTTCTCGGACACCGTCTTTGGAAGCGACCTGCGAGTCCTAGCGCCGGTTGTGCGGTACGCTGAGCAGGAGTACTCTCCTCGGTGGAATAGCCCACCTGTTCCTTTCTGTCATCATCAGTTCAAAAACTTCTCGCAGACGTAACAGAAGGTATACCAAACAAGAAGACTTAGGTTAGGTCACGGTGAAAACGGAAGAACACGCTTATTGCACTCGCGTATAGTGACAATTATGTTTTACTTGACGTGTAAGATGGAGTAGTTGTGAATATTACGCCTTGTAGATAGCACTCGGACCAGGAGAATGTTAGCAGAGCATAGGGCTGGCCCAACTCGTCAGGCGTTGTTCGGCTTGTTATCTAACAACAACTGAGGGTTCCTGGGAGGTTCTATCTGGCGCTTGCGGTTGGTGTCCTTGATTTGGCCTTTGGTAATTGCCTTAGTTCCCATTGTACGGGCGATAGGGCATCCCATATCCGTATCCGGGATAACGGTTCCATCCGTACTGGGGGCAGACCCATGGCTGGTAGGGCGGCGGATTTTAGGGTTGATACCTGAGGGGTCTGTCAGCTCCTAGGTTCTGTGGAATACGCGGTCCTTGGTTCCATGGACGGCTGGCTATTGCTCTACCTCTGCCTCGTTGCTGTTGCTGGTTCCTGCGATTCTGGCTTCTTTCTTGGGATGTTGCCGCGATGTCCTTCTATATGCCCGTCTTGCTGTCGATAGCCTCCAGGAATTCACTCATTTTAGTTGTTTCCGTGGGTTCCGGGATGTCACGGCGTAGGTATGGGTCGAGACGATTCCAAGCTATGGTCAACTGATTGAATTGGCTTCCTAGGTTCGCGGCCCTTGCATGCCGAAGGGCATCCTGTACAAAATGTCATGGGGTTTGCCCTGTATGCATCTCTGGGTATTCGTACCGGAGCCGTTAGATCGCATTCAATGCTTCTGACGCCCGAGGTTTGAAGCGAGCTATCAACAGAGGAATCCACCCTCCCCCCATAGTCATAGTACGGAGTCGAGTCAAAGTTATTGGTGAATAGGCAACTGCGCAGGTAGTTAGAGATAAAGTGAGTGAACTGATAGGAACAAACTTATGAAAGTTATCCGGTGAAGAGAATGATGGAGATGAGAGATGAGAGAATTGGGAGATGGCAGGCGACGTATGTATGAAGATAAACAAAGAATCGAGTCGTCGCGTCAATAAAAGGCTCAAGAGAGCACATAAGCATGCAATGAATGCAGTGGTGATTGAGCAGTAGACTCGTATTCTGGGCGTTTGACTGCCAGTAATAAGTCCAGAACGCCTGGCACCGTGATCTATCTATTTGCGAGATCGATTCTTCATACTTAGGGCGCCAACTTCCTTCTCATTTCGGTGGTGTATATGTATTGGGCCTGTTTATTCAATGCCATCGGTCTCTTTGGACAGATAGAACTACCCTTCTCAGAATACAAATGAACCTCATATATACAAGGTAATATCATCACTGACGAAGCATTAAGTATACAGAAGCCCACGAAGTTCCCTAAGTAACTGTCCTTCCCACGGTACCGCCAAAAACCGGATGCATTATATCCTCGCACCATGAGAACTGGTTTTGATGTGTTTCTGCGTTCTGCTAAGCGCCTCCTGTACGTCGTCGTTCGGATCATGGAACCACAGCCAGTTGAACTGCCCTTGCTGTAGCCGGGGGAGGATCTCTTCCATGTTGGCACCCGCTTCCTCGTGCTGGAAGAAGATCATCCGGCCCACCTAGGCCGACTGCTCCAGCTGCTTTTGGGCACGTGGACGCCGTACTGAGTCGTACGCAATCATACCTGCACGGATCGCCGGCAGCTGGCTTGCGCTGTGCTCCGGGAGCTTGGCAAGCTCTGCAAGCACATTCGACAGCACTAAGGCATCTTCCAAGCCCTGTGCCGCGCCTGCTGCCTGGAAGGGCAGAGATGCGTGAGCGCTATCGCCTACCAGGACCACGCGGTCGCGGTAGTATGTCGCTGTATGAAGATGGTGGAAGAACCCCCATTTAACCGGCTTGGCCTTTCGGAGGAGTTTTCGGAAGCTATCGTCGACTCCAGGGCCCTCAAAATCGGCCATCATGGCTTCATGTGTAATCCTCTCCGTGACGGAGTCCTTCAGTTTCCACGCGTCGTCGGAATCAGCAACGCAGAGGAGGAAATTAAATTCCTGTCGAATGACCGATTGGTTAGCATGTCACTCTCATGCCATGAAGCAGGCCTTGCGTAGAAGCAAACACTAACCTCACCGCCACTTATGCGATAGGTAACGGCGCTACGCTTGGGTCCGAAATAGAACTTGGCGACATCTGTGAGATCGCCCAGGATCTCGTAAGCTTCGGACATTGGAATGACGGCTCTATAGCAGTAAGCACCTGCATACACAGGCGCCACTTGGCTAGGGTATAGATCCTTTAGCACATGCTTTCTCACCGTGCTCTTGATACCATCAGCGCCAGCAAGTATAGCAGCCTCGGCGGATGTGCCGTCGGAAAATGTGAGACTGACGCCTTCCGGCCGCTGTTCGACATTTGTGAGGCGCTTATTGAACTTGACGTTTCCGATCGGGATGAAGCTTGTCATGATGTCAAGTAATGTTTTGCGGTGTGCCTGGGGTTGATTAGCAAGGTCCTTAGGGTTTCAACTAGGAGACAGGAATACTGACAGATCTGCGAACATAATCAGGGTGACCCCATCCAGATTTGCGATGCCATGGCTGTCCACGACCTGTATATATTGGAAAATTAGCATAAGCATTTAAAGCTTCTAACTCAAGCAAGACGAACTAGTCAGGGCTTACCAAAACCCTCTTCAAGAAGCATGCCCTCGAAGAATATAGTCTGGGCGTTTTCGCCCTTGTTTCCAACGCAGACCTTTTCATAGAGGGGTCGGAAACCAGGCTCAATGAGATCCATAGTGCGCATTCCATTAGGAGCAAATCCAATGCCGGCGCTTCATTACTATCAGCACAGAAGTCGCGGTCATCAATCTCTACAGGATGTGTAGGTGGAAACTGACCCTACCACGGAATATTCCTTTGCTTCCTCGTACAGAGTGAATGAGATGCCCTTTTTATGCAGAGCCATCGCCAGCGCAAGACCGGCGATACCAGCACCTGTAAAAGGTGGTTAGTGGAGCGCTCCAAAAGACAGAGCAGCAGGATTTTGGCAGGCTCACCGACGATGGCGACGTGAAAGATATCGTGGGTAGTCTTGGTCATGGTGAATGAACGACGATAGGGTTGGCTTGCTGTTTCGTAAGCAGGAAGTTTATGGTCGTAAGGACATTTCTCTTTTACCTGAAAATCGTCACTTACACTCGTTCTTGACCATGGCTGACATCACTCGGCCGCATACATTGGTAGGCGCGGGGCAAGTCCGGGATCAGCATGGGCCAATTGTTGTACAACCAACAAACTCCGCATTAGTACAGGAAACTGTGGGGTAGGGAACGGGTTATAGGTGGGTTATAGGTGGCGCTTCGGGTGCGAATAGGCAAAGTTCATAGATTAGGCGGAGGGTTTCGTCGAGGGTTTGGGGAAAGAGAATTTCCCCGAACGCCCGAGGCTCCCTCGGGTCACCCGGCTCTTTTTCCTAAGTGCAGAATGCCTAAAAGCAAGTTGGAGCGTAGGCCACTGCAACATGGCCAGAGGTCATCCTCGCGGCACGCTAGAAGACCCCAGGTATGTCCTGTACTCTTGGGTGACACTGAATTACTAGAAGCGGTATAGCGTTCCTATTTAGGTTTAGCGTCCCATTACCGCTTGGCATCGCTGTGCGTGCTCTATAAAGTCGCCCTCCGTCGCTGCTTCAACTTCAACCAAATTTATGCTTTTTTTTCCTTTCACCTTTTACCCCTGTCGCCTATGGTTTGGGTGAGGTATTTTTGCTATTGATCATCTGCGTGGCCCCCCTCATTACGCTACCCCCTTTTTGCTGGATGCAGTCATAATCGTTGCAGTCTTAAGAAAAAAGCCAACCTGGTAAATGACCATATATGTGATGACACAATCTGAATTGACAAATATTCGCAGAATTTGGTCTGGTGACCTTTATTGTGGCGTCTTTGCCTTTCAATCTTCGCGTTAACTAGTAAAATCGAGTTTTATGTCAATAAAATTGTCACCAGAGGTCATTGGAATCTGCATATTGATGGTATTCTTACATCTGATGCAAAGTCGATTCAAGTATGCTTACCATGTGTTGCAGGCAAATGGTTTCGCTATTGCCATCCTCAAGCACGTACCAGTTCTCCAGGTGAGAAAGCCACCTTCCAGAAAATAAAACAGCTTCAAGAGGCAAAGAACAAACCTGATGGTTGGGAAGAAGTCTCTTTCCCAAGCCCACCCCATTCCAGTTTGGATTATGTCTACACAGTCGACCTAGATACCGCATTCATAACAATCTCTACATGGACAAAAACCGATGGGATTTTACCATCAGTTTTCCGAATTAACCCTGCGGAAGTTCACGAAGCTCCAGATCTATCGCTTGAGTCTCTACTTCAGAAAGCAAGCAGACCTTTAGAGCGATTTCTGAATCTGACATATGGAAAGCAAACCGAGTATATTGTCTCTGGGGATTTGAAAATCAACTTTGATCCACCAACGCCGCTGAATGAGCTCCAATATCGGTTTTTTACGGACTTTATCTTCCAATGGAGGTTCTATATTGACGATCACATATTATGGCAGTACCCATCAACACTGCTTAACATACTTGTTATCGCTGTTCTACGTCTTGCTGCATGGGACCTTGAAATATCACACGAGGTCGATAGTCGGGTCGAACTGCCAATCGGTTTTAGATCTGTTCCTGGCTGGCAGAGTCCAGAAACACATATATTTTGGTTTCATGGTTTCCTTGTCGTTGTCTGTAATACGCTTGATACGGACTCATCAGTGACTGCAGCAGTTCTGCGAGCTAAGGTTCCTCAATGATTACAGCAGAGTGTTCCAGAAAGCTCGATTAATCCTCGTTTCATTGCGCCATGTTCAATTTGTTGAGCTTTCACCAGAGTTTGTTCTGAAATCCGAGGTGCTCCCACTGGTTATCAATACATCAGCAGAGCAATGTTCACCTGGTTTCCGTGCACTTACACATGTCTTGTCCTCTTCCTGCTGGAAGGAATCACTTGTTCATAGGGAAAAGTGGGGAATAAATATGCCTCCTGAAATATTCGATATGATACTCAGAGCACTACCACCTCGAGACATATTGTCCTTTTGCAAATCTTCTTTGGTGGTTGAACGTTGGTATTATTCTTCAGTACCTCAGTTTGGTGATTTCAGAGTGCGGCACTTTGACTCATCAGTTCCGTGTTGCGGTCATTTGGATACAACGGATGCTGCTGTTGCTCCTTGTGTTATGTCTGGAAACATACAAAGTGCATTGGCTTGGCCTGTACCCCGCCTCGTCGTCGGTACATATGTCCTGATTGCCACGAGAAAAAGGATGCCAAGATCTTGTCCCAGGTGGTATTAATGAAACAAGTGGGCGGAAAAGAAGAGGCCAAGGGTGTCGTATCAGAGTCACAGGCCATCACAAAATCCTTGAATTGCGTCTTTCTTTGCCCACACATCTCAGACCAGAACGTCGGCTTCTTGGAAATCTCGACCCCACACCATCATTGTTTATCAACTATGCAATACGATTTGGGGGCGCTTTCTCGGGTTTGGCGTACGGGCTGGATGAAGACTTGTGTCAACCTCAAGCACCGCTACCGGCTCAGGGCAAGGTCTAGCTGTGAAGGGCAATCAGCGGCCGACTTATTAGCTATGTTTATTTTATAGGCATAAATAGACGTAGAGGGATCTTATAGCACTAAAACAAAGGTAAGAGTAGCAATGAATATCGCCACTAACGCAAGTGCATAGGAGTATAACTTCCTGCTGTCCAGTTCTGTGTCTATACTCTGTCCATCAGCAGCTGCAGGCACAGTGACAATGAGACTAATGAGTACAGCGAAACAGATCATGATGAGGAGTCTTTTCATGTGCCACCCATCAATGAGCAGCAGAGCAGGGATGCTTTCCTCATACCCGTCAGCTGCATCCAGAAAACGCATTATCTTCAAGTTGCTAGAGGTAATTGGCATACGAGTTGCTGGCTTTATATAAAATGGCAATTACCTGGAAGAAGTAACCAGATCAGACTCTTTGAGGAACCTTTGAAAATCACTCCTTCCTCTTGAGCTCCAATGGAATTCCAGCATTACGTCTCTGCACTCGAGGTAGTTACGAAGATTATGTGGGTTTACAGGTTCAGCTCCTCTTCCAATTTGAAACATACGGAGGTACATGCTGGAAGAAATGGAGTGACATAATGTTGGAGCCGGAGCATAGACGGGATTTGTACCATGAATCAGCTTAAAAATGTAATCATATACTAGCAATAATTGCCCTTTCGGCTCTACCACCGAGGTGCTACTAAATTGTGAGAATTGCAATATGGCGCATATATGAACGCATGCAAGAAGAGACATGTACATGCCTAGACCAACAACCGAATCATGTAAGACGCAATGGGATAAGATGGCTGCCATAACTATCATGTTGTATGATTCCTATAATATTAGCCTTCATGCTAATTTCCTATCGTCTGGAATCCCCTTCTTCTCCTCGTCTGTCAGATATACGTTAAAAATTTCAGCCAGCGCCTGCAAACGCTCATCTTCCGTCTTACACTCCTTGATTACCTTGCGATTGGTACCAATGGTTTCTCTGATAGTGTCCTTGAACAAGGTGACATTGCCGACAATCACGTCCTTGTCTTCGTTCATGAGCATTTTCGTGCAGGTGACGTACCTGGTGAAGAAGGAGTTCGGGTTCGTCGACGTAAACCAGGACATGACTTCGTAGTCCTGGGGCAAGAACTCTGTCTCCGTGAAGCAATAGACCGGCACCCACCCCTTCTCGGCGTCATCAGCTGGATTGTAGCAGACATCGTAACACCACATCTTCGGCGGTCCTATGCTGTTGGCGGATTTGGTCGCGTACGACTCGGGTATAGACCTCAACTGCACGCGAATCAGACGTGGAGCGACACTGGTCGTCTCAAACCCGTCGCGCAGCGGAAATGGGAGATTGGGGCCCATGGAGCCCATCCCCACATCCACGACGTACCACTCGCCATCCAGTCGCACAAGATTGAGCATGTGGTTCCACCCATCATAAGTCCTGCTCTGATTGCGCCGGACATCTGGGTAGGGACTCATTGCCCGCGCCACGCGGCCTCCGCAGTTGCGCACTTCATATCCGAGCGAACGAAGAACTGTCCCGAAAAAGCTGTTCATTTCCATACATCGCCCGCCAAGCCGCCGACGAACTATCTTGGTGTAGAGCTCCGCCAGGTCAAGTGTGACTGTCTTGTGTGGGGAATAGTGAAGTACAAGATTCTCGAAAGGGACATTGCATGTATGGTACAGTGTCAGCGCCCGTAGTAAGGGCAGCCCATGCTCTTTGGTTCCGGCCTTGGTAGCGTCTTTCAACACAATCGAGTCCAAATGCTTTTGTGGGAGCTTGATGCACTCTAAATAGTCACGCAATTCGGCATAGCTGTAGCGTGGATGAGCGTCCTCGCCCAGCGGCAGCTGAGTAAGAGCGGTGGGAGCGGGGTTGGACGACATGACGGGATAGTCGGGCCAGTACAGTACTCGGATTATAGGAAATTCCTAGAGAAGATTCCCAGGAAAGATGTTTAGAGTGGAAACGCTATACTGGAAGGTATTCCGTGGCCGGACCGAAGCCCGGTAAGCAGTGCGAGTAGTGATGCGAAAGGCATTGAACGACTTTCGTCGAGAGTGCGCGCGATATTCGTACATGGAACGTGGGGCGTCGGGGAGATAAGCCCGGCCAGGCCCGCGCGGAGCGTCCCCCAAGCCACAGTAGGCTGCTAGTCTATTGACGACAATGGGCGACAGTGACTAATCCTTGATACTGCACATTATGGGAAGTCTGCGAATGGATTGAAAGAAACTTAAAACTAGACTGTTTTCATAGTCAAGTTCGTGGGATATCGTTTCTGCCTTGCTAAGTAAAATCTTCGAGTCCTTGACGGCTGCTTCGTCCACCATATTATCTCCATGTTGTGCCCACAGAACCCGACATTCGAAAAGCTTGTCAACCAAAACAGGTCTTCAAAGGTTTGAGAGCGGAAGGGACTATAAATACCTGTTTAGGAAGATTCACAGGTACCCGCCAACCTATTAGTGCCTTGAAAGAGAGAAGGTCGGAGCAACAGGGAGAGAACGAGGAAGTGTCGGCATTCTAGGCCAGTTCTATCATTATCTTGCACACTATAAAGGGTTATCATCGTGTATTTCAATCACATACGACCACAGGGTGTGGAAAACAGGGCTTCCCGTCCGCTCAGCCGTACTTAAGCCACACGCCGGTTAGTTAGTAGTTTGATGGGTGACCGCAAGCGAATCCTAACTGTCGTATGTTTTTGCTCACCCGCCTTTTTCGATTCGTTGGGTTTAGCGTCGTGTTCAGTGGCTTCGCCTGAATTACCCTGAACTCGCCTGAACCTTTCTGAACTCGCCTGAACCTTTCTGAACTGCACCTAACCCTCCTGCATCATCCCTGCGAGCTGACGTGTACTTCCTGTTTGTCTTCTAACCCCTCCCTGTCCTTTCTTTTCCCCCCTTTCTTTGGTTTGACCCATTCCATTTTAGATATACCGTCACCATCACCTCCGTCTAGTCAGGACTTGGCTAGTTCTCTCCATGCACGCCGTCGAATTTTTATCAGAGGAAGAGATCCAAAGGCGTAGTACAGGCGGCGAAACAAAAGTATTAATTATGTTTGGGCGCCTATTCCATTCTTGTATGCTAAACATCGACAGGTCTCTGGCTCACTGTCACATCCTAAAGCCCCATTCACTTAATTTAGCAGATGCTCTATAAAGGAGGGTATCTTAACCTGACTTAGGAAGTGTGCAGGACTCACGATGACTCGACAATAACATGATCCCTGTGATCACGCTTGTAACGCTTGCTTTTACTGGTGCGGGGTAACTGGCTGCCGTGGTCAGTGGACTTATATATATATATATCTGCCCAAAGCCTAATTTTAACAGCTTGATTCCGGATCTAAGCACCATCTAAGACTTCTACACTGACACGATGAACTCAACATCATCCTTTACCGGCTATAACGCCGGACTCCAGGTCGGTCATAACACTGGTCAGATAAACAATTACTTCGACCAGATAGATAATTCAATAGTTAGGGAGTTGTTCAATGTCCTTAAAAAGGCTAAGAATTGCTTTGGCTGATACAAAGGATCGATATCCGCTTCCGAAACAGGCCACTAATCCTAAGCTTGATAAGAAGCGAATTGAAGAAGAGAAGGGTGGCCTTCTTCGAGACTCGTACTACTGGGTGCTCAACCATAATAATTTTCAACGGTGGAGGGACACTACTGACGGTCAGATCTTGTAGATCAAGGGTAACCCTAGCAAGGGCAAGACAATGTTGATCTGCGGCATCATCGATAAGCTTTCTAAGAAGACAATCGAAGACAATACCAATATTGCCTACTTTTTCTACTAAGCCAACAACAATCGTATCAACAGTGCTACAGCAGTTCTGCGAGGACTTATCTATATGCTTAGGAAGCAACAGCCTTCACTTCAGACCTATATTCCTATGCGGTTCCTTGACAACGAAAATGGGTGGTTCGAACTACGTGAAGTCTTTTAGAACATACTTAGGGACTCGGCCCTTAAAAGCACTTACCTAATAATTGATGCACTCGACGAGTGCACTATCGATCAAGATAGGCTTCTAGGATTTCTTGAAGAAAACTCATCCTGTTATCCACATGTGAAATGGATTATGTCGAGCCGTAACTAGCCGAAGATTAAGAAATATCTCGACAACACAAGAGGAATAAGACTTCAGCTTGAGCTTAATAAAAACAATTTATCTGCTGCTGTTGACTTCTTTATCAAGTACAAAGTAGATAAATTATTAAAGAGGAACAAATACAGCGCGGAAAAGAAAAAGATTGTTGAGGATCACTTGATACTAAATGCCAAAGGAACCTTCCTCTGGGTCGCCTTGGTTTGCGAGCAACTGAAAGATATTCCGGCAAGACATCTACAGAAAAGGATCAAAGATTTCCCTCCTGGGCTTGACAAGTTCTATCAACGAATGTTAAGCGATATCTATAATTTAGATGATAACGCTGAGCTTTGCCTGTCTTTGCTTGGAATCATTACGGCCGTCTATCGACCGATTACACTTGACGAATTACCATGCTATCTCGAATCACCAGACGAAATTATAGGCGATGAGCTCTAAGAGATTGTAAAGCTCTGTGGCTCTTTTCTCACTCTTCGAGAACACACAATCTCCTTAGTACATCAATCCGCCCAAGACTTCCTCCTGAGACAGGCGTCTCGAGATATCGCTCCTAGCGGTATGCAAGCAATACACTGCTCTATCTTCTCCAAGTCATTGCAAACCCTTTATAGAGGGCTGCGACGAGACATATACAGACTCTGTGACCCTGCAATTTCAATTAGTCACGTCAAGCAACCGAATCTAGACCCGCTCGCTGCAATGCGGTACGCGTGTCTATTCTAGATAGATCATCTCAATGACTATATTAACAGCAAGGAGCCGGGTGAACAGCTGCAAGATACTGCTTTAATAAATACTTTTCTATGCTAGGACCTGCTACATTGGCTCGAAGCTCTTAGTCTCTTAAGAAGCTTATCGGAAGGAGCTATATCCATGCTAAAGCTTGAAAGATTACTACAGGTCTGTACTTCTAGGTCCTCTAAATAATAACCGCTCTGACTTGACTATAGGTAAGTATAAGAGATATTCAGCTAATTAACAGGGTTCGAGACGTATACCGCTTCATTATATATTATAGAGTGATGATAGAGAATCATCCACTTCAAGTACACACTTCAGCATTGACCTTTAGCCCTCGGAGCAGCAAAACAAGGAATCAATTTGAGGAGCCACAATGGGTAATTGGCAAAACAGGTATTGAAGAAAGCTGGGGTGCTTGCCTGCAGACCCTCGAGGGTCATAATAACTGGGTTCACTCAGTTGTCTTCTCGCATAACTCCTAGCGGCTCGCCTCCGCCTCCGACGACAACACCGTCAAGGTCTGGGATGCCAGCAGCGGTGCTTGCCTGCAGACCCTCAAGGGTCATAATAACAGGGTTAACTCAGTGGCCTTCTCGCATGACTCCCAGCGGCTCGCCTCCGCCTCCTTCGACAACACCGTCAAGGTCTGGGATGCCAGCAGCGGTGCTTGCCTGCAGACCCTCAAGGGCTCTAGTATCACGTCAATAAAATTTGATGTCACAAATTCGTACCTTGAAACTAATAGAGGCAAGATTAGATTATCTTTGCTTCTAGGTCAAGCATCTTCCGATACTGATTCTGGATTACTGTATTCTCAAGGCTTTGGTGTAAGTCCGGATGGAACCTGGATCACATGGAATTCAGCGAAACTGCTACAGTTGCCATCAGCATACAGGATGTCGACGTCTGCCATAGCACAATCATGTGTTTGTATTGGTTGTACATCAGGACGAGTCCTTATACTGAACTTTGACCTTGGAAAGATGCCAATGAGCTCCGCTACATGAACCGACCACCGGTCCGTTGGTCCCACTTGGATCTGTCGGCATTCCACGAGCTCTAGGTTGTCATCGAGTGCCACGACGGCCGCCCCTAGGTGACCCGCGCGTCCAGAGGCATCTGAATAGACAACAATGTCCGACACGGACCGCGCGGTTTCGGCTCGCTCCAGGGCCGTTTCGCGGTCTGATCCAACCTCAATCTCCGCGAAGGGTTCGGCTCGCCACGGGGGCAGCGGGCTTGGGTCAATCGTCTCTAGCTCGTCTAATCTTCTTAAGTCCATCGCTTTTAAAGCTTCCGCCAGTGGAAAGCGTGTCGCAGCTTCCGATATTGTTCCTCCTTCTCTGGGCTCGCTGGAGCGCACTCCAGCCCACCTTACAATGGTGCTCGGAATTGGCTTCCACCTTAAGCATTCTTAAATTGATCTTAAACCCTAAACTAAGACGATGGTGAAACAAGGTAATCTATATATGGTTACCCTATAAATTATCCCTGTCCCTGAAAGTGTATTTGTATGGCACCAAACAGTAATATAACCAAAGTTTCTTTACTGTACAGTATAGAGCAATATAGGGTCGGCAGAAATTTCTATACGAACTAGCCAAACAACGAAGACTCTAAGAGGATCTGGCAATCTGTTAATATTGCAGTACTTCGTCCTCCACTTCTTCCAGCCTTAGTAATTTTCTTCCTCAAATAATTTGCCCCCCTTTATAAGGTATCTTCGTTCTTTCCCTTCTTTATAGAATGGGTTAATGCCTCGAGATCAATATCCAATTTCTCAATCTGCCAACCGATCAATGCCGCGTAGGATGATAGAGTATCGGGATGATCGACGCCTAGAATCTTCGTCTGTAGGTTTACGCAATTCTGCAGTAAGTCAAGGGCTTCCGCCCCGCGGCCTTGCCTTTTCCACGTGAAGGCAAGGTTGGCCATGCTGGTCAGCGTGTCAGGATGCTCTGCACCTAGCACCTGCTTACTCGTCTCCACCACCTGGACTTCCAGCTCTTCCGCCTCTTTCCATCGCCCTTGTTTCCTGTACGTCGACGCCAGGTTGCCCATGCTGGTCAGCGTGTAAGGATGCTCTGCACCAAGCACCTGCTTCCTCGTCTCCATTACCTGCACAAATAGCTCTTCCGCCTCTTTCCATCGCCCTTGATTCCAGTACGTCGACGCTAGGTTGGCCGTGCTGGTCAGCGTGTATGGATGCTTTGCACCAAGCACCCTCTTCCACGTCTCCACCACCTGGACTTCCAGCTCTTCCGCCTCCTTCCATCGACCTTGAAGCAAGTATATTAACCCCACTATTTGCATACTATTCAGGGTATCTTCGTGTTCTGGACCTAGATGCTTCTTCCGAGCTTCCATAGCTTTGACCGACAAATTCTCCCCCTCAGCCCCATTCCCTTTTCGCCAGTCGTACCATGTGGCCTTGTACAACACTGCAGCCCACTCGAGTAACGAGTCTCGCTCTTGTGGCCGCTGCCTGGCCGCTGACTTTGCATGTGGGTAAAGTACTTGACACTGTGCCCAATTCTCATACTCTCCGGTGGGGAATTCAGCATTCAGATTCCGGATATACTGTCGCTTCCACTTCTCTAGCTCCCCATTCACTTCCAGCCATCTTCGTGTTGCTAGTTGCACCAGGCTATGCATGTTGAAGGTTGTTCGATCTACATTGATAGAGATCAAGGAGTACCTCCGCAATATGAGGATATCATCGTTAAACTCGTCCGTCACGCTAGACTGTGATTCACTGTCATCTATATCATCGTCACTCGGCTTAGCGTTCCCCTGCCTGCTTTGATCTCGAAGAAGGGCCTCGGGAATCCCTTGACGGTCGAAGAAACTCATCAGTGACAGTAAATCGGCTGCTGATCGTCGGCTTTGGCGTATGCTGTCAAACGAGATCTGCCATGTCATGAGGACCGAGTTCTCGGCCTCCCAATCTCGACGAAACTGGCCCTTTCCGCGGTCTAACAGACGGATCTTCTTGCGATCGCTTTTCTGAAACTCATCGAGGTACTGTCGTACCGAGCAACTCCGATCCGGGTCGGAAATATATGCCGCGGCTTGGACAATCGCTAGCGGGATGAACTCCAGTGCCGCGGCAAGCTCGATAATGTCCTGACGGTTGCCCTGTTTTCCCAACTTCTTCTCAAACAGCGCTAATGCGTCGGTCTGAACCATCGTTTCGACCACGATAATATCGCGCTGGTCCACCAGCTCTAATGCGGCCTCCCTGCTTCGTGATGTTATCAGAATGGACCCATTAGAGCTTTGTGGAAGATACTCTCGCAGTGGGCGATTCGCTCCGCCATTTTCATGGCCGGCCTGACCCTGAATATTATCGGGGCGGTTGAGGAAATGAACATCATCAACGTTATCAAGTACGAGAATCCACTTTCTGTTCTTACTATATCGCAGCCAGTCGTGCACAAGCTTAAAGATATTGGCCTTAGGATCCCGTCGGCCAAAGAGCTTGACGGTATCGGCAATATCCCGGTAGCCCTGCTCAAACCGGGCGGCATTACTGGCATGGACCCAGAAAATCCATGTTTCAGGCGACCGTTCGTTGGTTTGGTATATGTGTTCGATGGCAAGCTGCGATTTTCTGTACGTGGAGTAAGTAGTGGCCAGTGAAACCTATGCGTATATTACACACCCTACACCACCTAAACCTACCAACGCGGTCCGGGACCCTGGTGCCGCACATCGGTGGTGGAGCTGATTTAGGATCGTCCCACGGTCGACAAAATCCGGATCGCGGCCGAACGGGATCGATATAAAAGGCCTAGGTGGAGTCCCTAGGCGCTCTGCGTGTGGTATACTGTCAGCGCTACTATAAAGTAGAGAAATAGTGACTTACCCACGGGATAGTGGTGGTGGGTCTCGACATTCCCAGCGATATAACCAGCTTGTAGTCCGCGGTTATACGAACCCGAGAAGGTGGCGTTATACTCACTAGAAGCCATGACCACTAGACGATGATTTTGAAGCTGTATCTCATCTAGAATCTGTTCTTTCCGGCCAGGCTGAATGTCACTTTGAAGTCGATCGTACGCTCGCGTTCTATTTATAGCTCCGCCTATGACACTCCGGGTGATAAGTGGGGTGGCGGGGTACGATATAACTGTTTGGACTACCATTGGCTGACCTTAGGAGGGAAGCGCCCAACATTAACTTCCAGTTGCGGGGTTGGCCGGACTAAAGATATTCCGACATAGTCAAAGAGCGGGGCTGAGATAAGATTAGGTCGAACCACGGATGACAATCAGTTTGTCATCTTTTGTTGAATGTTGATATTCTACTGATTTAGGAAGTTGATCACTTTATCGTACGATTTCAGATGATATGGATCCCTTTAGCATCACCGTCGGTGCCCTTGGCATTACAGAGTTCGCTATATCTAGTATCAATCACCTTCGTGATTTTATTAATAGCCTCGCAGATGCCAAAGACGTGGTGCAAGATATCGCTTCGACCTTGGAGGCTATCCAGCGCCCGCTCACCGCTCTGGAGGAACTTCAAATTTCTAACAATGTGACGTATGCCGAAGCCAAATCGGAACTCGAAAAGACTGGTGTCACGGAAGCTGTGAATAAATGTGGTCAGGCATGTGCCGACTTTACAAAGAGACTTCAGCAATGGACAAAACATTCCAATAATATAAAGCTTTCTCTTCGGGATCGCCTTTCCGTTGGCGTATGGAACAAAGAAAAAATCCGTACCTTCAGAACACAAATTCAATCTTGCCAGGCCATCGTTCAGTTTTCCATCGAAAGCACCCAGCTGTAAGGACCTTTACGAACTACGCTTCTGAATATATACTAACAGTCTAGAAGACTCGTTCAGCTCCGCTCGGAATATACCTCGAAAACTGATCGCGAGGAGCTAAAGACCCGATTACAAAACCTAGAGAAAGCAATCCAGGAGCATATTACTCTCACAAGGGAGCGGCAAAATAAAGCCTTAGAGCGCAAGGAAGAACTTCAGGAGGAACTAGAAGACGAGGAAGATGGTGGCGCTCAACGAACTCTAGCAATGAAGGAAGTTGAAGAGCAGTCATGCCTTCTACAGGCTGACCAAGCTGCCTCCGGAGTTGTGTCATCACAACTACGCGCTAGATTGTTAGGCCAGGGCGGCGGCAACACGTATAACGCAACGTTCTCAGATAGTCACAATAGTGGCATGCAGATCGGCTATAACGCGGGTCAGCTCACCTGGAATTCAAATAGCAAAAACAACTAACTTAAAGGGTAACGAAGACTATCTCGTTATCTTGGTTGCAAAGACAGCGTACTCTCCTCAGTGGCCCTCTTGATGCTAGATGTGGTTACAAGTATGTTGAATTTGTCCTATAGGAATACTACCATTTCACCCATGTATAAGTCTGGCTTTGCATGGAGATGGTCACAAAGGGCTTCCATCACGGGTGGCGTGATGCTTCTTCATTGGTTAATATGATTTGGGGGTGTTCTTACACTACCGCTATTTGGGATGTAGTTAAAGATTTGCTTAGTATTATGTCATGAATAAATTCAAGCCTCGAGGGCACAAGATTCGGTTAAGAGGCATTCTATATTACAGCTGTACTATTCTTGATATGCTAACTGGTATAGCCGGTTTTGTCTCCGTATTTCTTAGTACGATACAAGTACACTTTCAGGGACAGGGATAATATAGGTGGTAACCATATATAGATTAGCTTGTTTCACCATCGTCTTAGTTTAGGGTTTGAGAACAATAGAAGAATATTTGAGGTGGAAGCCAACTTCGAGCACTACTATATCACCCGCCCGCTACTCTCGAGAGAGGGGGCGCGCCCTTCGCAGCAATATCCGCAATCAGTAGGAGCAGAAATGGAGGTCGTCCGCCAAAGGCGTTCACCTCCGGAAGATCGACGGCGCCTTGCCAGCGACATATACCAGAAAGCTATACGGGAGCCTGCCTAGAAACCGAGCGTACCTGTTGATACAGCTACGCACGGGCCATATCTGGTTATCTCTCTACGCCAAGACCTTTAGCTTCCACGACGACGACCAGTGCGTATGTGGCGCACAAGAAACAGTCACCTACGTGCTGGTGGACTGCCCAAATTTAAGGAATATTTGAAAGGAGTTACGGAGCAAAGTAGGGGACGCGTCTAACAGCGCTCGAGTCAGCTGGGAGGCTCAACCGAAGGTAAGAAAGGTAACCCAGACACCGTCTCACGGGCTAATTCAGTGTCAGGTTGTTGTTATATGTACCGGCTAGGAGTTCCATGACCTCGGGGCAGTCTTAGTGATGATCGAATCCCAGGTATATAACTTCGGCAATCATACAGATGCGCTAGTTGCTGGCATAAAGATATATTAACCAAAGGGAATCCACCCCGTACTGTACTACTTGGTATAGAAAGTAAATAATCATCACACGTTTATTCTCTTATTTCTATCTCTATCTTTTCCTACTACTCTAACTCCATCGACCACCTTCGACCATCTCTGTGCTACTCTAGTAACCACTAACCACCTACTCCATTTACATCTCCTTTTTAAAAAGTACCTAATCCTAGTAGTATAGGTACTTTTTTGTTTTCTCGAATTGGTAATAACGCTTAATTAGAGCTATAGAAGATAGCGGGGCAAAATTCTGGGTGATGGCGTAGTTAAACTTGGAGACGCCTATTTAAGAGAGATAATATTATGTTTCTATACTACTTTTGAGAAATTTTAATGAATAAATTTTATCAGGTAATGCTTCACTTCAGTATTCACTCTCCAGGCAGCAACTCACTCTCTGTTATCAATCACTAACTCTCCTTATAAGCTATTGTTGTTGAAAAGCACGGAAGCTCGGTCACTCACATCTTGATAGTGCTAGCACGCTGTTCTTTACGAGCTTATTTAGATATAGATAAAAGTATCCGTGATACTTTTCTTGCCTGTAAGTACTATGGATAAGGTCACTAAATTTTCACGGTAACATCTAGCATGCATGGAATCCGGCTAATATATTAAAGACAGAGAACCCTTCGCGAGCAATGACGACACTAACAAGTAATGTGATCAAGATACTAGACCTTAAAGCGGTGTCCTTCTAGCTAGGCTGTAGACTCGATAGCGACGACGACGAGTATAACTCGATCCCCGAGGAAGCCGACGGGCTATTCGGTGACGATGCGCTGTTTGTGGGTATATACAAGCCTTCGATCGTGCCGGCCCCCGCTTATAACCATGAATACGACTCGCCTGCTATTTAGGATACCGGTCGTGCAGTTATCGCGAGGTATAGGCGCATAAATGACGGCGTGGAAATTGCGAGAGATATAGAGGGTGCAAAGATTGTGGATCTGCTAGTCTTGCCTTGGAGTCGCCGCGGACGCGTTACAAAGGAGCGCCTTATGAAAGGAAACGTCTTTGCACCGGTCCTCCGTATTAGTGATTGGCGATCGGTGCGTTTCATACCAAGATTTGGTGAGGACACTTCAGGCCGCCAGTTAGGACTTCTGGAGAAATGGCAGCAGGTAGATCGTGCTCTGGACGAGAAGGAGAATATATGGATACGTGACTGATTTACTGGCTTTTTTTTTAAGGAGAAGAACTTTATCCTGCTTTTTGTTGAAACACAGATAGTTTCTCTCTAGCAACAACATAATATTATCAATCAACCTGCTTATCGGCAAGTTTCCTTCTTCACCGCCATAGTAGCTATCCATCAACTACTATGTGAACAGTTATAATACCCGAGAGCTCGCATATTGTGGCATACAGGTGTACTGGAGCTCCCACAAGTCAGTGCGTTAGCATTAATTGCTCTTCTTAAGCTGCCACGTGATACTCCTAGCACAGAAAAGACAAAGCGTAGAATTATAATCCTGTCTATATCTGCCTTCTGGGTCCGCACCTGGACAACAAGACCTATAGATAGGAATCTCCAATCTACGCCCGTCACTTCTCTATCTTCCATCGGTTATGAACGTGGCGCTCTTGCAAAATAAAGGCGTGTTTTGCAGAACTGGTATCCGCTGGGAATAAACCCTTTATAATGGCATCAGCCGGAGGATTCACCTCTAGGGGAAATAAAACTATTATCACGAAAACGCAGCTCTTCACCTATATTCCATCTATAACGCTCTGCCAGAATTTTTAGCTGAGGCTTAGTTGGTAAAGAATAAAGGACACAGCCTAGTATGCGTTGTTAGCCCGGTTCCTTCGAGCATCTTAATGGCAAATTACCGTGTTGCTCCTCTCGGTTCTTCCTCCACTACGCAATTCGCGCGATTAATTCTGCCTTAGAAACCGGCTGTTCAACTGGCCCCCGACTGTTCTGGACAGTATTGAGACGTTCGGCATGTTTCAGCATATCTATTGTAGAATTATACTGTCCGCGCCAAGCTTTTTCAATTAGTGAGTCGAGGCCATCGTGAACCGTATGGATCTGGGGTAAAATAAGGCCGTTGTGATCGTCGAGGGATATTTCCGGCCGGACTCCAGTTTCCAGTTCGTAGATCAGTGAAACCATAGCAAATTGATCTGTCGCCTTAGAGACAGTCTGACGGTCTATTGAGAAGGACCGGGAGAGAAAGATTAGGGTGTCCAAATGGACAACTAGCACCAAAATCACTTAGTAGAGCGTGGCCTTTTCGGTTAAAGAGTATATTATCGTTGCGTATATCCGAATGGGCGATGCCAAGTTTGTGGAGGTGAAGAAGCGCTCGTATGATGTCCTAGTACCAAAATATCCGATCTGACTCAGACCCTGGTAAAAAGGCGGAAAGTGCTGGTATTTGTGGAGATAGATGCCTTCAGGATGATCAATATAAACGGCTTCTATAATATTTGGATGAGGATGATCTGTAAGTAGACGCAAGACAGTTTTCTTATCTTTTAAGATGCTAAAGTGAAAGATGGTTTCTAAGGCATAGTCCTATAATGCGCGCGGCGTAGCGTCACTTGAAGGTGGCTTATATATTCTGCACGCCTTTAAAACGATATAATCGTCAATATTGTAGACTTAGCCCGCTGCCCCGACACCCACAATGTCAAGTCCCCTCTAATACTGAACTGTTAATTGCAAATCGGCATGGTTAGAGGTTTTGGAAATATGTTTCTCAATAGCCGCAGCATTTTTCTTAATATCCGGTAATGGACTTCGTTGAATAAAAAATGAACGAAAGATTTGCTAGGCACGAGAAAGAGCACAGCACGCAAAAGAACATATCGATGACTAACTAGAAGAAACGAAGGAGAACATTGAAACCGGATGACTTGAAGTTTCAAAGTATCTCAGATTAATATGAAAGAAAAGCGGATAAAAGAAAAAGGAATGGGTAAAGAAGGGCAGTTTCGACTTGAATGTTATGCCAAGTATGATCACGTGCTCTTATATATACAGCTGCTTTGGTCTGTGCGAAAACAATCTGCTCCAATTGTATCCACTCCTGGACGGTAACTACGGGGAAGCTGTCAAGCAGGCTGAGCCCTGCTTAGTCGTCATATGACCCACAGCTCTTCCTCAATCAATCCATGGTTATCCATCAAGCTTTTCTATATGAAACTATATCTATAGCACCATCTCGTATATCAGAAGGCTACGAGCCAACCGGATCGATTCAACTACACTGCAGCAATCTGGCAAAAAGAGGTAGTAGACATTCGTATTACACACGAAGAAGCTGATATAGGACGTGCCCGCTCAACCACGAGGAGCGATGCTTTAAATATTAAGGTATTTATCTATGAGTCGGTAGATCATGGCAAACCCCTTAAAGGTGATAGAAGCTATTGATTCCCCTAGCAGTTGGTTCATCTTTCATGCGTTTCCGAAGAAGATAGAATTATAAGCAAACGAAAGAGAGCTAGGTACATCGCATGAGCTACCGATCTTACTCCAGCAAGTTTTCTGTCGGAAACGTCGCTCACCCCAATCCACTTTCACTTTCTGTCTATCAAGTCATGACCTGTGGTATGCAAAGGTTAATACATCCCTTATAACCGCATTAGCAGAACTTCGAGTTGAATATGGTCCATATACGATGTCTGTCAGTTTCTATATATGCGCCTTCCCGTTTATTTCACTGGCGAATTTTTTATTTCGGAAACTAGCCTCTGCACTATACTAAATGCAATACTAAGTCCTGAAGTTAGGCAAAAGATTTGGGAGATCGCGGTAAGGTTGAGACATTGATCTCCATGCAATACTATACTAAATCCCCTCACGGCAGGAGACACTGATTTGGTTGCTCGATAACCGTTAACATGATCTAGAGGACCCGTGCAACTTTCAAATAATTGAGGCCCTGGTCAGTACTGTACTACTGCCGTTTCCTCATCACATAGCCCTTTCACTAATAACAATAAAGGTCGACCTGATTGAAATCGTCCTCCCAAGTCCCTTCAGATTAATGCGAAATATTACGAGTCTACTACGCTCAGAAGAGACAATATCATGGAGAACTTTATCTTCAATTTCTAGATACAGCCCGTCTCATTCCCAAAACCCTTTTCTCTCGACATCTCCGGAGTTCCTTTTACCGGTTAGCAAAGCCTCGGTGCACTCTCTATAGAATAGCGATAGACCGTCAACTAGTAATGCTTTGCCAATCGACCATGACCAAAGCACGACAGTCGGAGAAGACCAAGACCTTCAAGAATTAGACTCGATGGGCCCTTCCATCATGTCATATCATATCATGATTTCGTTGCCATAATCTAGTGGGAATCTCGACGTCACACAACGCCATTACAACAAATCGACGACGCCGCTCTATGCTGGAATTAGGGAATGTTGCCGCATTTGCAATCGCTGGCTCCAGATTACGGCAGGCCAATAGACGAGGTTCCTCAGGATTCCTCTGCTCCGCGTTACCTATGTAGGCCATGACTGGCTACTAGCGAGGATGTTGCGGTTAGCACTGCTCAGCCGGTGCCTCTACTATCACCACCAACAACCGCATTCAGTTAGCACAGCGCAGCTTTATATATTCAAAAAAAAAAATATCTTAGTGGTAAACGCAACAACATGTAGATTACTGTACGAGACTAAGTTTAAGGACCTGGGCGGTAATTCACATAAATTATAAATCTCGTCGTAGCCTTCTATACAAAATCTAGGGTCAACAGTATAAGAAATATAGTACTACTGTGCTCAATTTGGTACAGTATATAGAGACCATGATAAGTTATATAAGAAGCGAGCAGAATGCCCCTTCTTATAGTACACCACTTAAGATCAAGCTTTATATTGCCTCTAGTTGTATTCCTCTATTACATGTCGATGTTTGTATGTGAGTGATAGTGAAACATTCATAGTTTGATTCGCCACAGCAATCACAGGCAGGTATGCGGTGTACGACGAGGCTAGCCTTCCTCATGGTCCTTTTAACGCTGGTGACTGGAGCACCTTTAATGCAGCAGGTTCGTGGCATGCCAGCGTGGAACGGAGGTGTCAAAATCATAGACGTTGATATCTATGTTCGCTCTGTCTTCTTGAAGGATGGTGGCGACGTACAAACTATAATTGGACATGGCGGACAATATAGTGAAGTATGGCGTGGAGTGGGTGTCTCTATTAAAATATCTACTCGGGATTATTTCGGGGACAACATTTTGCAATTCGAGTACAGCGCCAATGATCCAGTAATATATTGGGATGTCTCTTACATCAACCTATCGAGCAAGTCAAGATTCCTTGAGGAAGGTTTTGCTGCAACACCGACAAGCTTAGGATGTGCCCCTGTGGTATGCAGGCCTGGCGATTATCACTGCTCCAATGTTTACTTCGAGCCAGATGACAACTATGCTATTCGCGGCTGTCAGATAAACACCTGGGTGATTATGGAGATCGGCATAAGAAGTGGATAGGCAGCGCCTGGCATATCTGCTTCTATTATACACTTCTTGGTATGTCTGCTCTATAAATCGCCACGAAAGAATCTGGCTTCATGAATCGGCTAGCAGCGAAATGATGATAAAGGAGAGTACCATCATATTACTAATAAGGGCATGGTCATTCCACATGCATGGTTCTATATGTATATGGTCCTCCATTCTGCTAGGTTTACATGTCTCCAAATATTTGAATTCAGATAGTACTTTATAGGTAGCAACTAATTAGAATTTAAAGTCCGGATCAGTGGAGATAAACCTAGGCAGTGCTATAAGGCTATAGGTAAAGTGAATAGGATTGTTTAGGGTTACGGCTACCTAACATGTTAGTGGTGCATGACGGAAGTCCTACGCATATTAGACCCTTTGAAATTAATTACCATTAGTTGTTCACTAGAAAAATAATAACTGGGGCAGCTTCAAGAAGCATAGTTGTATAAACGTGTACCTCAGTTGTGATTTGTTTAAGTTGTCCCTTACAAAATGTCTACCTGTCGATGCTAGATTAGTTATTTGCCTACCGAACTTCAACACATAGTAGTGGTTTATCTCTGCAAAAAGTCATTAAAGTCGCTATTACTTACCAACAAAACATTGCGGACCCTATATTCACTATACCTATTCTATACGTTGAACATCTCATTTTCTATTAGCGGATTCAATCGTTTAGAGCTAGTTTCTTTATCACACTTTGCGCAGTATGTAAAGGTGTTCATATACAAAGCACTAGAACTTGTTGATCCCCGTGAGTAAGAATGTCTATATTATTCTGGTTATGCTTGCTGACCTCTCGTAGTCGTGCAGGATCGGAAGTACTTCAATAACTATATTTACACGCAGTCAGAATACACTAGAGATAAAGGAGAATACTGGTGGACCCGTTAACAAAGACTTTCATATATTAACATATATTTATACTTCAGGCGATTGTCCTAAGAGCAGCAAGGAATTTTACATGGAAAGCAAGATGCCACGGCATTCAGTTCTTGTCTCCGGCATTTTCCTCATCTATCAACAATCCAGATATCATTCGTTAACGGCGTCAAGCAACCGTTCCGTTGGCTGGGCGGCCGCGCTTTTCTAGACTAGAAGGTCTCGTTTCCTGCACGCCTTATAACTGCGCTTAATAGCATAATAGCGGCCAAGAGTAAAGGAGTTGTCATCCGAACCTTTGAAGTTTCTGGGTTCTACTTACAATTGGCCACTGACAATAAGCTATTAGACAGGATGGCAAGCGCATTATACAATGTTGAAGATCTTCGGTTAATCGATAGCCCGAGCCTTTTGAAATTTACATTCGCACTCTTTCTGCCTTCTCTTCGCCGTTTGGAACTAGAGAATTGTTGGCTGTGTGTACAAGATCTTAAGATGTTTGTTAATACGCACGCGCAAACCTTGCAGTTTCTTCACCTGGAGGATATCTAGGTACCTGTCGAGAGAGCACATTATTGGGGCTTTGTGTTGGAACCTAAGAAATAGTGGATATATGGCTCAACCAATGGAATCATGAGGAAGTCTGAATTGCTATAATAGTCCCGATCTGGCAATTTAAGGGGACAAAGCTGACTAATACAAAACAATCGGCAATCTAGATGTTCCATCTCCGGGCACTGGATTCCGACACTTTGATAATGCCACTGATATAGTCTTGATGAACATAGCCCGTATTAGAGATCGAGAGATCCTAAAGGAACTTACCATTAATAGGGATGACGCGGGTCACTATCAGCATCAGGAGGTTTTTAATACACAGACTTAGCGAAGTAGAGTATAAATAACCTTATTCCTTTCCATCATCTTTTATAAGTTACATTAGAATTTATATGCCAGCTAGAACTTTTTTGGCCGAGTGGTTAACTAAAATGGCTATTTTGATATGGACAAGGACGTTTTAGTCAGATATATAGGCAACCAACTAATCTTTAGGTTATATTAGCGAGAATACAGTACCGAGCAGACTCACTTTCTCCTAATTCCGGAGCCACGTTTTAGACAGTCGCTATTTAATTTTATATTAAGATCGATCCTTCCCTTATTTCTCCTACTTCCTACACCTTAGGTGCTAACAAAATTTCTATATTCCAATAAACATAGGTCCTCTATTTATATTTGCTCTGTTGTTCTGGGTCCAACTTCTCGTTGCGTGAGTATAAAAGCCTTTCTCTAATAGAAGAGTCACTAATTCTATTAAGATCTCCAAATTCACCGTCAGATGTTCCCCTGTATTTGGTGGATGTCTCCCAAGCTGATGGGCAGATGAAATTTACGCCAAGTGTACTTGAAGGGGTCCCTATAGGATCTATTATTATTTTCCAAAATTCCAAGAACACACCATTTGATATTTATAAGACATATCTTGACGACACTAAGGGCGCATGTTCCATATACAAAAAAAGCAATGTCCTCGCAGGGAGTGGAAGCCCGTCGTAAATTTACGTGGTATCCTCCTCCAAACAGGTGGCTCACTTTGCCTGCCGTGAAGCAGGGAGTTCTTGTACATACGCTGGAGGTGGTTTATTCTTTATAAATCTTATATCTGATGTATCTCCGAACACAGTTAGTCCAGAGCCACTGAGTAAAACGACATGGCCGTCGACACCCCCTTCAGTTGACTCGGGAAGGTATATATCTACGGCTTTTCCAGGGCCTAGATCGACACGGCCTTTATCCTCATCAGCCCCGGCTCCAACTAACTCGGAGAAGTCTATATCTATATCACGGGATACGTCGGTTTTACAGCGTTCGGGCACTAATATACCGACTTCCCATCCAGTTGCTGGTACAAGAGCGTTCACCTACTGTGGCTGAGGAAAAGGAACTTGCTCTGGAGGAATGAGTTGCTATGTGCTGTCAAACGGGCTGGGCCCTGCTTACTCATTGCGTGACCCGCAGCTTTCCTTTTAGATAGTTTGATAGCTTCATTTTTCTAGCTTTTCAATTAATCAATTCCCACCTCGAGTTGTGCCGGTTTCAAGTTCGGTGCCATCTTGCTTGTTGCGACGGAGACGAATCATTATCAACTGTTGCTAAGTGGATTCTTGGAACGAGACCGGGAGATCATCGCGGGCCGATAATAGACCCTAGATTAATGACATCTCTACGCGGTTCCATAATATTCTACGTATGTCATGTGGTTAACGCCCAATTGCCCCTCATTGCAAACCCGAACTGACCGTGGGCCACTGTCGACGCTGCCAATAGTAAGTGGTGGCCCCCCGAACGAAGTGCCACTTTTTGTCTTGGCAAAAGCGTAGATCCCTCGGGCGAGGCTGAGTCCACTCGGGGTGACCTGTGTTCTGACTGCCACTGCTCAGTGCAGTATACCTTATGAATGAAAGAAACAAAGTTGTGAGTGGGAGTAACGCCGAGTGCTGCAACTACTATGGAGCAAGAAAGCACGGTCAAGCACGGCGGCGAGCCAAACCCAGTCGACTCTACTGGCTTATGCTACTATCCTTGGATGGGGGCGGCGTGCGAGGTCTGTCATCACTCTACATCCTGAAGAGCATTATGGACCGGTTAAACCATGTGCGGGGGCAGAACAAGCTCCATCGGGTGAAGCCATGCGAAGTGTTCGACCTTATCGGGGGCACGAGCACTGGTGGGTGAGTGGACTTGCTATCTTTGATACGACGCGCTAACCGCCAGCAAGCCTCATTGCAATCATGCTCGGCCGGCTCGAGATGGATGTGGATGAATGCATTGCCGCATACAGCGATCTTGCAGCAGCAGTGTTCGGCGAGAGGCTGAGATCAATCCCTGTCAACTTTAAGGGTAATATCACAGCCCGGTTCGACTCAGCGAAGCTGGAGAGCGCGATCCAAAAGGTGGTCGAGTACAGCGGTGCATCCAATCAGGACCTGTTTAACGATGGCACTGAACGTGGATGCAGAACGTAAGTGGGTTGTTGATCGGGGTGATATCTCTAACACAGCCAGCTTCGTTTGTACCGCCGACCGCCACACAAAGGACATTGTCTGCCTCCGAAGCTACAGCCTCCCTCACGAGCCAAATATCCGCGCGACGATATGCCAAGCCGCCCTCGCGACATCTGCCGCCACAACCTTCTTTGAACCAGTCAGCATCGGAGACCGCTCTTTTGCCGATGGCGGCCTAGGCGCGAATAATCCAGTGGACGAAGTAGAGGGCGAGGCGTCAAACATATGGTGCCCTGAGACGGGAGATCTAAAGCCCCTGGTCAAGTGCTTTATCTCGATCGGAACAGGGAATCCAGGCAAGAAGCCGCTCGAGAAAGGTATGCTGAAGTTCCTCGGACAGACAGTGGTACAGATTGCAACCGAGACGGAGAACACGGAGAGAAGATTCATAGCGAGATGGGCAAGACATTTTGACGAGAAACGGTACTTCCGGTTTAATGTCGAGCAGGGCCTGCAGGTGATTGGGCTTGAGGAATACGAAAAGAAGGGAGAGATAGAGGCGGCGACGGAGGGCTACCTTACGCATATTGCACAGAAGTTCCGGGTGCGGGACTGCATTCAGAACATGCGACTCAAACAGAGTGTGTATCTCGAGGACTTTGCATAGCGAATCAAAATATTTAGCTGATGTTTGCAGACAAGCCTGAGACGGCTTTTGCCACTGTTATAGATGTATGTGCCTTATTGCCGGCCAGCCTGTTCCTTGCTGAAGTGTACAGGAATATACCATCCGCACCATTCGACGGCAGTCAGGTAAGAAGACGATGAGCCTGCCATTCTGTTGCTAATTGCTCGAATTCATCGCTAAAACGTCTTTTATATATGTAGTTCACTGCTTTGACGTACCATTAGACCTTACCGCTGTGCCGGTCATTGAAAATTTCTTGGGGCGGCAAGAGGAACTAGACAAGCTATGGCAGTATTTACAGCCGACAAGTTCCCAGTCACGAAAAGTTGCGATCCTTCATGGCCTTGGAGGGATAGGAAAGACGCAGCTAGCGATTCGCTTCGCACGAGACCACAAGCACGATTTCACTGCCATCTTTTGGCTGAGTGGCAAGGACCGAGGCACACTCTTGCAGTCTTTGAGTTCTGTCTTTCCCCGATTACCAGGACAGTTACAGGGAAACGAGCCGATCAATGAGGAGGAGGTGGAACAACGAGCTAGGAATGTGTTACGGTGGCTATCAATAGAGGGAAACTCACGCTGGCTAATCATCCTTGACAGCATCGATCAATACTCTCCCGACAATAGTGTTGCTGATGATGCATATGATATCGGAGAATTCTTCCCCACCGCCGATCATGGCTCTATTCTTATTACATCTCGGCTCCAAAGGTTGATTGAGCTAGGGAAGTCTTTTCAAATCAACAGACTTAACTCTAAGGAAGCAATCCAACTACTCTTGCAAAGCAGCTGTTTATCAGCCAGGGACACCATTGGCGAACTTGAGAACGATCCAGGTACTAAGATCTTTAATACACAGATCTTATTGACCATACTAACAGAAATAGATACCCTTGCTCTTGCCAATCGTCTAGATGGACTTCCATTGGCAATCGTCATCGCCGGGGCCTTCATGCGTGAAACTGGAACCAGCATTACTGAGTACTTGCGGTATTACCAAGAATCTTGGTCTGACCTACAGCTGCAATCAAATCCTGAGCGCCAGTATCAACAAGGTAACATGCTACAAACATGGAGGATCTCATATTATGTGATCCAGAAGCGGGACCCGCGCGCAGCGCAGTTGCTCCTTTTACTTGCTCACTTCGACAGTCGAGATATCTGGTATGAATTGATAAAAAGCGGCCACCATAGCTCAAATGTTCCTGTTTGGCTTGAAAAGACTATATCAAGCGGGCTGACGTTCAAATCCGTTGTCAAGACTCTTGTCGGGTTCTCTTTTCTTGAGACCAAGGGACGAGACGGAGGCTATGCTATGCACCCAGTGGTACAAGACTGGTGCATTCATCTTGCCAGCACAGACAAAAGTGTGGATTTAATTGAGTTCAATGAACTGGCACTGGTATCTGTTGGGTACACTGTCCCTAATTCCAGTGACAGAAATTATTCCAAGCTTCAGCAACGGCTTATTCCACACGCAAATTATGTACGTCATAAGGATTGGTCAGGTGATAATATTGCGGTATTGGCAGCATTCCACTGTTTAGGGAATCTCTACTTTGATCAGGGGAAGCTGAAGGAGGCAGAGGAGATGTACCAGCGAGCACTAGTTGGCATTGAGGAGGCCCTCGGTCCGGGTCATACGTCCACTCTTGATACAGTCGGTAACCTTGGGAATCTCTACTTTGTTCAGGGGAAGCTGAAGGAGGCAGAGGAGATGTACCAGCGAGCACTGGCTGGCAAGGAGGAGTCCCTCGGTCCAAATCATACGTCCACTCTTAATACAGTTAACAACCTTGGGAATCTCTACTCTGATCAGGGGAAGCTGAAGGAGGCAGAGGAGATGTACCAGCGAGCACTGGCTGGCAAGG
>MVGC01000120.1:0-55329 GCA_003589665.1 Aspergillus sclerotialis | reverse complement strand
GGGAGGGTCGTTAGGAGGGGGTTTGAGTTCCCTGCTTAGGTTGGTGCCGTTGGACGGTCTGGGTAACATGCCTGGTACTTACATAGTGAGTGGGTGGATGAATTGATGCGAAATGAAAACGGGTCAATGGTGATCACGACGATGGGGATGGATATAGATAGGGTATCTATCTGTCTAGCATGAGATGGGTGAATGGCCGGATGGAAGTTCGGTGCTGGCGCTTGGGCGTTCTTGTTTCTATGTTCATACTCGGTTTGATCGGGTGGAAAAGAATATATCTATCTACATGCTTCGTCTTTATCATACCATAGAAAGTTCCTGAATGATATGTTCAAAGCTCTATATATTTTTCACCATACTACCGCTAGGTATCATGCAACCAATATGTACCAACACTTTATACAGCTATCAAAAATCACTTAATCTCCTCCCACTGAACACCAACCCACTCTTCCCTCCAACCAACAACCCCAATCTGCGTGGGCGCACAGTCTCTCCCACAAACGCCTAAAATAATCGTCCCCCACTCCATTCCCGGATCATCCTTAGGACCAAGACCAACGCCTTCTCTCCCTTCTTCAAGAACACTAATCGCATGCGGCACAAGCTGTAACTCGAATACACGCTCAGAACCACAGTACTCGCAGCTCGCAATCCTGCTGCCCCCACTGGGGAGTATGTTAACCTTCGCATCTGGATTCTTGGGATCGTGTAGTTTCTTCCCGACTTCATCGGTATACGTGTATAGTAATGGTGAACCACCGAATTCGTATCGAAGGACTTGCTCTGGGTTTTGGGATAACCGGGATGAGAAGCGCTGGAAAGCTTTATCTAGTTCGGATTCGAAGGCGTCTTTTAGGTCTGCTGAGGCTGCTGCTGACGAAGAGCCAGCGGCATTGTCGACTTCGACAGGTTCGAAAGTCACATTTTCGGGGATCGTCGGTGTTGATGGGCGAGAGAGCGTCTCATATTCTGCATCTAGGTAGAGATGAGGGTAGGGTTTTGGGAAGGCTGATTGAGGAGGCCAGGGTGTTGGGGGACCTGCGGCTTCTGGAGGTGGGATTTTGGGAGTTGAGGAGATACGGACTTTGTCGGCGAAGGATTCTGTGAGGGTGCTGACTGTTTGAGGTTCTGGTTGTTTTGATGTAGATTTCTGCTGCGATGGGCTAGATGCTGGTGTTGCAGGTGTTGCGAAAGGATTGGGTTGTGCTGAAGACGACCCCGATGAGGAAGAGAATGGATTCGCATTCCCTGATACACTCCCGGTAAGAGACCCAGCACCGAATAAGCTCGCACCCAGATCTTGTTTCGGAGCTTCAGGCTTCTTTTCCTCTTCCTTCTTCTCCGTCTCCTCGGTCTTAGATTTCTCAGGCTGCTCTACCTTAATCTTCCTCGTAGCCCGAAGAGCCCTGATGCTGCCTTGTTTGCGATTGCAAGTTTTCCTACAGCACCCGAATATATACAGACGTCTCTCGTCATCTGGGAAGTGTTCTGGAAGATCTCCGTGCAGTTCGAGGAGGAGATGCATGGGGCGATTGCAGACTTTGCAATTCGCGAAGTCGCCTGGAGGTGGGGTAGATGCGTCGAGCCATGTCTGTTATGGTTAGTACGGATAAAAAGGGGATATTTTTATGAGGCATACAGGCAAACCGCCTAGATGACTGATTGTGTCATCGATTACCTCCTCAGAGGCATAGCCTAGGAGGACTCCGGTGTCTGTGAAGTCCTCATCTTCGAGACCGGACGAGTCGCTGTCGTAGGGATCCATTGGCGGTATCTGGTTGAAGGATAGAGACCACAGAGAGGAATCGAAGGGACGGTAATATATATCTGTAGCAGGTTGCAATAGAGAGTGTATTGCAATAACACCGTTGACAAGATCAAATCACACTCACATCTTCAATCCTAAAAAATAAAATGCAAAGGGCCGATAAGCGATAGACTCACGCTAATCCTAATCAGGACTAGCGTATCCGATTATCTATTGGCACCCCAAACAGGAAATTCCATCGACGTCACTTCATCTCCAATAGTCTTATTGTAAAAGTCCTATTCGCATCTGCTTGCCTATCTCATTGAGATGGGTCATATATAACATCTTAAAACTATCAATTGCTTCGAGTCCTCTGTATAATCCACTTTATCTGCATGTACAACAGTAGCCAGAGGCTAAGCGCCACCAACAAGACCTACCTAACCTAAAGCGTCTTTTTCTATCTGGATAGGCTAGAGCTATGAATTCAACTCCGAGAAACAGCTCCACGCGTATGGGGTTTCGTTTATTTTCTTTGTACTATATCGCGGCGCTACTGTTTGCGCCATTTAGCTATGCAGATGGGCAAGTGCCGCTGCGGGCAGCGTCTACAGAAAGCACTCCCAAGAGAGTAGCCATCATCGGTATTTTCCTATACTAGCTCCAAAGTACACAGCCAGCACCAACTAACCTTAACAGGAGCTGGAGCAGCAGGCTCCTCAGCCTCCTACCACCTCCGGAAATACTCCGACTCTACCGACCGTCCACTAAATATAACTGTCTTCGAGCGATCCCCCTACATAGGCGGCCGCTCAACAACAGTAAACGTCTTCGACAACCCTGCCTACCCAATTGAGTTGGGCGCTTCAATTTTTGTGAGTGTGAATACACACCTGGTCAACGCGTCGCGCGAATTCGGCCTCAATGTCCGCAGCGCAAGTCACTCCCGCCCACGGGAATCTGAAGACACGCTCGGAATCTGGGACGGGACCCGCTTTGTGTTTATCCTGAAAGATTCCTACGGATGGTGGAATATCGCCAGATTACTTTGGCGGTATGGACTTGCGCCGATCAGGACTCAGAGTCTAATGAAGAGGACGGTGGGCTCGTTCTTGAAGATGTATGATGAGCCAAACTTTCCATTTAAGGATATTGGGACTGCGGCTGTTGAACTAGGGTTACTAGATTTGACTTCAAGTCCGGGGGAAACATATCTTGAGAAGAACGGTATTTCGGATGATTTTGCGAGGGAGATCATTCAGGCTAGTACGAGGGTCAATTATGGCCAGAATCTTGGTTTGATTCATGGTCTTGAATCAATGGTTTGTATGGCCACTGATGGGGCAATGTCTGTTGAGGGAGGGAATTGGAAGATTTTCGACGGGATGCTTAGGGCTGCGAGGGCTAGTGTGAGGTTAAGCAACGCTGTGACCTCAATCGACCGCAATGCGGATGGTACATTAACCCTGGCTTCTGTTCCAGCCGACTCCGAGGGCGATGAAGAAAAGAATATATTCGACGACGTCGTCCTCGCTGGCCCAATGCAATACTCAAACATCGCGTTCAACACACCACTTGAACGCAAGCCGGAAGACATCCCCTTCGTTACACTCCACGTTACGCTATTCTCCTCACCACACAAGCTCTCACCTAAGCCATTCGATCTCAACGATGGGAATAAAGTCCCAGAAACAATCCTAACGACCCTCCCCAAAGGGATGAATCTAGGATCTAACTGGGATGGCGTCGGCCCAGCAGGATTCTGGAGTATAAGCACACTTCAAACCGTCACTCCACCATCCTCCCGCTCTTTTCCAAACACCGAGGAGAACGAAAATGAGAACGAAAATCAAAATCACTACGTCTACAAAATATTCTCACCCCATCGTCCAACCGCATCTTTCATCGCCCAGCTCCTTGATCTCAATATCACTACGCCTTCCGAATCGTGGATATCCGACCTCCCCAAAAACGACATAAGCTGGTATCATGAAAAGACCTGGAATCCATATCCTTTCCTCTACCCGCGTGTTACATTTGACGAGCCTTCTCTGGCAGCGGGTATTTGGTATACAGGGGGTATTGAGAGCTTTATATCCACTATGGAGACATCGGCCCTTATGGGGAGGGATGTTGCTTCTTTGATGGCGAGGAGTTGGGAAGAGCGCTTATAGGCCGACCATCTTAGATTCGCTCGAATAAGCTAGAATTTGTTATGGGAATCTCACTTTATAAAATTATCCCGGGATCTCTAAACCTCCCTAAACACTGTAAACCTGCTCTAGTAAATGTATAAGGCAGACGTGCTTTTACCTGATGTTACATACTGGTATAGTTTATCTAGTGGCAAGTCATTTTGTAGCCCCACTATTTGTGTCCCAAGTCCGACTGTGCTACATTCTCTCACTGTATGAGACTTATCTCTCTGTCCTTCCAAAGCAGCGTCTAAACACATAAAAATGGGAACCCCTCCGCATGATCTTGTCGATATTAGCGCAGAGCGTATCCCACTTATGCACTCAGGTCTATCGCCGACAGACAATTGGCAAGGGTTGGCAGATGCTAGGGAACGCAGGAAAAGGCAGAACCGTATAAATCAACGAAAACACCGTAAGCTTTTTCTTAATATATAATAATCTCATATCCGGTACCCTAACCTTATTCGTACTTAGGCGAAGCGAAGAGAAGAGAGCAGCATATACATGGACAGTCAACGAGCCCAACCAGCCCTTCTCTCTCATCTCACACTATACTAACCAGAACACTACCTCCAGTGGAGCAATACATCAATTCTTCTACTTCTCAGCAAAACTCCAACAACCCAACTACAGAAGTAGACCCCCCTAGTACACTCCTGACTTCCCAGCCCGATGCTCAGCTTTCGAACGGCCATAGTCCACCCAGCACAGACACATTTTCATCCCCAGAAACAATAACCCTCTGGTTCGAAATGCCCTGGGCCGAAAAGCGAAGAGCACTAATAGAACAATTCGCAACATTCCACAATACCCAGACCACGAACTGTCCTATGTCCAACAACCAGCTCACCGTGATAAAAGTAAACGCGCACCGAGCCTTCGTATCCAACATGGTCTCCCTGGGCATAACCTGGGAATGGATGGAGGACGACTCCAGATCCCCGTTCAGCATCGTGGGCCCAGTCAAGAAACACGGGCATGCGCTTCCACAGCAACTGCTCCCAACTGCCCTCCAGCGCACCACTCCACACCATACGTGGATCGATCTATTCCCCTGTCCGCGAATGCGGGATAATCTCATTCGAGCCGGTGATGAGTGGGATGATGAGGAGCTTTGTAGTGATATTATGGGCTTTTGGGATGAGAATCCGGCGGATTCGGATGGGTTGATTATTTGGGGTGAGCCTTCTGATCCTCGGAATTGGGAAATTCAGCCTGGGTTCGTCGGGAAATGGGGGTGGGTTGTTCGGGGATGTGATGAGATTATACGTTCGACGAATCGCTGGAGGGCAATGCGTGGTGAACGGCCTTTGTTCTCGGCTTCTTTTCTTACTTCCTCTTAGGTCAGTGGGTCTTCTGTTATACACCCGTGTATAAAGATTCTTTGTGGTATATCTGGGGACGTTGTCGCGAGGCGGGATATCGAGCGGGACATCATCATCCGCCATGACACTTGACGAAGACCTGGGTCTCTGTGCCTACCCAGTGCTGACCCAGGGCCGGCCCCAAACAACGGAGGGATTCTAGGAGCGAGAAACACAATTCAAGTCACAACTATATACCTCTCTGCGCTACGCGACAAGCAAAGTGTCTGACAAGCTCGAAAATCCGTCCATGCTGTTCAATCTTGTCTCGTTGTATGTGCTGCATAATGCACTATACGCATTCCCTACCGTGGGTGCTCGAAAGACCGAGCATTTGAAGAAGATAAAGATAACGTCTAGAATAATACAGTTGAATAATTATCAATTGAACGTTGAGCTAGGTTAACTAGCTGGATATATAAACTAAACCAAACAGATAAACAAACCCGGCATAGCATCCCGGCGCCCATATGTTGAACCTTTTATCAAACCGTCGCTGTTGAAGAAGCCATCATCACATACATTGCATATGCTCATTTCACATGCATAAATATCCATATCCCATTGACCGACCAGTAAGGTTGAAAACTAGCAGACCTGCAAACCCCGTTGAATGCACATTCCTATTCCTTTTTTCTTTCCCCAGCGAACCAACCCATGATGTTGAACTCAGACGTAAATAGACAAATTCACCCACGAACAATATTAATAATGTTAAGAGATTTAAACAGGGAGAGGGAAGGTGCTAGCCCACTCAGCGACCTCCTTGCGCAGAGCCAGAATCTCAGGCACGGTCTCAGAGGCGACCTTAGCCTTGAAGTCCTTGAGCTTGTTAGCCTCCTTGGGGAGTTCGGCTTGGACAGTCTTGCAGATGTTGATCGACTGATCGATATAGCGGGCAATACGCTTGAAGTCTTCCTCGCCCATACCACGGGTAGTCATGGCCGGGGCACCGATACGGATACCGTAGGGGGTAAGAGCAGACTTATCACCGGGGATAGAGTTCTTGTTGCAAGCAATGTTGATCTGTTCCAGGACAGCCTCGAGACGAGCACCGTCCAGAGACTTAGGTCGGAGATCCAGGAGAACCATGTGGCTGTCAGTGCCGTCAGCAACGAGCTTATGGCCCAGACGCTTGAACTCGTTCTCGACAGCCTTGGCGTTCTTGAGAACCTGCTCCTGGTATGCCTTGAACTCGGGGGTATCGACCTGCTTAAGGGCAACGGCAAGAGCGGTGATGGTGTGGTTGTGAGGACCACCCTGATGACCAGGGAAGACGGAGAAGTTAATGGGTCCCTCGAGGTCGTACATGATATCCTTTCCGGACTTGGGGTCCTGACCGCGGACACCCTTGCGGAAGAAGATCATGGCACCACGGGGTCCACGGAGGGACTTGTGAGTGGTGGTGGTTACGACGTCGGCATACTCGAAGGGAGAGGGAATGACGCCAGCGGCGATCAAACCGGAGATGTGGGCCATATCAACGATGAGGTAGGCGCCGACCTTGTCGGCGATCTTGCGCATGCGCTCGTAATCAATCAGACGGCAATAGGCGGAGGTACCGGCGACCAGGCACTTGGGGCGGTAGAGCTCAGCATTGGCCTCAAGGGTGTCGTAGTCAATGATGCCAGTTTCAAGGTTGACACGGTAAGGGAAAGTTTCGAAGTAGGTGGAGATGGCAGAGATCCTGCAATTGCCATTAGATGAGCCAGGTAAGAAATTAGGACAGGCGAACATACTTCTTGGTGGGAGTCTGGTAGCCGTGACTCAGATGGCCACCGTGAGGAAGGTCAAGTCCCATCAGACGGTCGTGAGGGCGCATGAGAGCCTGGTAGACCTGCAAGTTGGCAGGGCTACCACTCAGGCACTGGACGTTGACACCCCACTTCTCAGGATCAAGGCCGAAAGCCTTGAGAGCACGAGCCTGGCAGGTAAGCTCGATGGCGTCAATGTGCTGGTTACCACCATAGTAACGAGCTCCAGGGTAACCCTCGGAGTACTTGTTGGACATCGGCGAGCCAAGCGCATCGAAAACAGCACGAGAGGTGAAGTTCTCGGAGGCAATCAGGACAACGGATTCACGCTGGCGCTGGATTTCTTTTTCCTGGAGAGGTTGTCAGAGATAAAAATCAAGGAGAAAATTTTCAATTGGACATACCATGACCTGAGCGATCTCAGGATCGGTCTCAATCAGAGACTTATGCATTTGCTACGACAGTGAGTCAGTAGGAGTGCAATGCGAAGAATATGGATGAGCTGGATACTCACGTCCTTGTGGGACTCGGATAGAGCGTAGGAAGCCATTGCGATGGAGGGTATCTTAAAGAAGATGAGGTGATGGAATAATATGGAGGAGGATAGGGAATTGGGAAGAAAAAAGTTGGAGGAAGAGAAAGAAGAGGAAAAAGTTGGAGGGGCTTTGACAGAATGAATGCCTTAGGCAGGAGCCCCGCTGATGTGATTTTCCCGGTGTCGGAGGGTTTTTTAAGTTCTTCACCGGAACAGTTAATAATGGACAGCACCAAATACGAAGAAAGATGACATTATGAGGACCATGCGGACTACTCTCGCTTAAACTGACCAAATTGTAGCCACTTTGATTCTACCTAGTTTATTGTAGCAGTATCACCCTGGACTACATGCCCCCAGTTCCTTGGAGATGCTATAAGTGTCCCCCCATTGCCATATGGGCCCATGGACTATCCAACGCCGAGATAGTAGTGAATTTAATACAAGGATCCTCCTTTTAGAGGTATGGCAAGTCAGTTCCAAACTGATCATCATGTTGCCAATTGCCAGGAATACCCTTATATCTTCCTATGATATAGCTGATGACACTGTATAGAATCCATCTTGTCGTCCGGGTCCCCGGAGTGCGCCAGCAGTGAATTACCTCTAACACGGGCCAATCATATCAATCAATATCGCCCATTGTTGATGCGTAACCCCAAGATGCCCTTTGCTTATAGAAAACAAGGTAGGTTGAACCCATCTAGATCCTGGGACCGAACTCATCACTGCGTGATGCAATGCTTGTTACCCATGGCACCCTCAGAAGAACATCATGGATGTATGAGCTTCAACCTGCCCTCTTTCCAAACTCAGAAATAACGGATTTCAGCTTCGCGATCCGGGTCTCGAGCTCTGCAATTTCATCCTCCTGTTCCTCAACTGAGCGATTTATATCCGGGAGTCCTTCAACGACCGTCTGTGCCTTCTGGATCCGAATCTTGATAGAACTGGCTTCGGTCGGGAGGTCCTTGGCATCCAATGGTGCAGGGGCATTTGGACCCAACGCCGCAATCCCAGCTGCAACAGAGGCAGGCCCGAGTGCCGCAGATGGCGGACCGGTTTGCGGTTCGTTGTTGGTATTGTTTCCCTGATCTCCACCTAAGGACTGCGATGGTTGTTGTTGATTCTGGGATTGGCCAGGGGCAGCCGATGAAGGGCCGGAGGGAGGCACCTGTCCGGTCGCATCATCGCCAACTCTCACACTATCTGAAGGGCCCTCTGCATTTGTTTGTGGGGCAAGTAAACGGAGAAGAAGACTATGCAGCGGCGGGAGAATATCGAAGGTCTGCGGCGGAGGAAAGGGGACTGGTTGATCGGGGGAGATCGTCGGCTCTTTGAAAGGGGTTTGAGGAACAGAAGACGTTCTCGGCAGTGGAGTGACTGCCGTAGGAGATCTAGAAGACATTGAGGATATTCAATGGATGAGTTGTGGAGAGATCCGAGGATAAGCAGAAAGGCGCAGGAGAAATGGTAGGGAAGAGTCGGAACAAAACCAAGTGACGCAAAAAGTCCCAATAACCTGTCTTTAAGCCCCTCCCCCTCGTCGTTCACCGGTGCCCTTTTTTTATTCCTCTTTCTTCCTTCTCTTCACCACTCCATTTTTTTCTTTTATTTCTTTCTGTGAGTGATCTCCTGCATTTGATTATTATTGTTCTATTTCTTTTTCAGCAATTGACTGTATTCTAGGTGTTCTTGTCTACCACCATGGCCAAGGTCAACCAGAAAGCTGTCCTCAGTACGTCCCTATCCTACACCAATTTCTTTTCTAGCTAACTCCATCAGTCGTCATCGATGGCTGGGGTGTCGCAGGCCCCAACTCTCCCTCCAACGGAGACGCCATCGCCGCCGCCGAGACCCCCATCATGTCCGGCTTCGCTGACCCCAAGTCGAAGACCGCCCAGGGTTATACTGAGCTGGATGCCTCCTCGCTAGCTGTCGGTTTGCCAGAGGGTCTCATGGGTAACAGTGAAGTTGGTCACCTCAATATCGGTGCCGGTCGTGTCGTCTGGCAAGACAGTGTTCGCATCGACCAGACCCTCAAGAAGAACGAACTGGGCAAGGTGGAGAGCATCGCCAAGTCTTTCACCCGTGCTAAGGAGGGTAATGGCCGCTTGCACTTTCTGGGTCTTGTCTCAGACGGAGGTGTTCACTCGAACATCGAGCATCTGTTCGCCTTGCTTCAGGTCGCCAAGGATATGCAGGTCCCTGAGGTGTTCATTCACTTCTTCGGTGATGGACGTGATACCGATCCTAAGAGCTCGGCTAAGTACATGGAACAGCTTCTTGCAAAGACTAAGGAGATTGGACTTGGTGAGATCGCTACTGTTGTTGGTCGCTATTATGCTATGGACCGTGATAAGCGCTGGGACCGCGTTGAGTTCGCCATGAAGGGCATTGTGTCCGGAGAGGGCGAGGAGAGCTCCGATCCTCTCAAGACTATCAAGGAGCGCTATGAGAAGGATGAAACCGACGAGTTCTTGAAGCCTATTATTGTCGGTGGAAAAGACAGACGGGTACAGAGTACGTTCATCTAGACCACATCCTGTCAATCATGCTAACTAATAACTCAGATGGCGATACCCTCTTCTTCTTCAACTACCGCTCTGACCGAGTCCGTGAGATGACCCAACTCCTGGGTGACTATGACCGCACCCCCAAGCCCGACTTCCCTTACCCATCCGACATCCACATCACCACCATGACGCAGTACAAGACCGACTACACCTTCCCTGTTGCCTTCCCACCCCAGCACATGGGCAACGTTCTTGCTGAATGGCTCAGCAAGAAGGATGTTCAGCAGTGCCACGTCGCCGAGACAGAGAAGTACGCGCACGTCACATTCTTCTTCAACGGTGGAATCGAAAAGCAATTCGCCGGTGAAGTGCGCGACATGATTCCTTCGCCCAAGGTCGCCACCTACGACCTCGATCCTAAGATGAGCGCTCAGGGTGTTGGCGATAAGATGGCCGAGCGTATCGGCGAGGGCAAATTCGAGTTCGTGATGAATAACTTTGCTCCGCCTGACATGGTTGGCCACACTGGTGTTTATGAAGCTGCTATTCAGGGTGTGGCCGCTACCGATAAGGCTATTGGCGTTATCTACGAGGCTTGCAAGAAGAATGGTTATGTCCTGTTTATCACTGCTGACCATGGGTGAGTTGGCACTTTATTATTATATTCAGGAGACCGTTACTAATGATTCTTAGAAACGCCGAAGAAATGCTCACCGAAAAGGGAACCCCTAAGACCTCCCACACCACCAACAAGGTTCCTTTTGTTCTGGCCAACGCTCCCGAAGGCTGGAGCCTGAAGAAGGAAGACGGTGTCCTTGGAGATGTTGCTCCGACAGTCCTTGAAGCTATGGGTATTGAACAGCCTGAGGAGATGTCTGGAAGGAGTTTGCTGGTTAAGTCGTAGATTTTGGTATATACCTTTAGAGGGTTGGGGATAGTTATGAAGAGATGAATTATGTAGACTTCATATAAAAGTACAATAAGATATGAGTTCATATATACAGAGGCCGACTACTTGTATACTGTTCAACATGGGTAACCAGTTCATCGTTATTCAACTGAACGGTAGAGAGGATGGATCATAGCTGTGCGGATGGAACTGTTTAGAGAAAGCCTGGACAATGCGACTTGAGAATATAAAGTGTGATCAGACAGGACTATACATCGCCATTAACAGAGTAGGTCATTGAAGTCTGGTTCTGATTAAACAAAAGGCGAACCGAAAGTTTGCCTATGAGGTCTTTACTGGCGAAATTACCTACCAGGTACCTTTCATTTAAAAACGATTCTTTCCAATCAGTGTTCGAAGATCTCTTTGGTATTAAGTGCTAGATTAGACTGGTATATATTATTAATTGGGCAATAGGTATTTTTGGTATGTTATTCCAACAAGTTGACACGCATATACATAGCATATATCTTCTATTGCACAGAAATCTAATCTCATGACGTTACTTTAGCAAATAGAAAGCGTCAAACCAGAAAACACATAAAATCACATTCAATAACAGGGTCCAGGACTTCTGAGGATTATAACAGAACAGGAAAAACAAGGTGTCGCATCCCCGAACCTCTTAGCTTGTTCAGCCCCTACAGACGGCTAGGAACAAAGTAAGGGATGTTCTTCGACTCGTAAATGTCTTTATGCTGGGACTTGATCATGTCCGCACCCTGTGTTTATTAGTTCCAAGTATCCAGGAAGTGGCAGCGCTGAGGACCCACCTTTTCCCCAATCATATAAACCGAGTTCTGGATACGGCAGTCTGGAATCACCGGAATGACCGATGCATCAGCCACACGGAGGTTCTTCACACCATGGACACGCAGTTTGGAGTCAACCACGCCTTGCTGGATATTCTGGGAGAGACGTGCAGTACCACAGGGATCTGAACATGTATGAGTGACTATTCGAAAGACTAAATAAGATTTGTTAGGAGACACTTACGGAATCCAGTCTGGCTGCGTTCCAATACAGCCTTGTTCATGGCTTCGTCAGAGTCCAACGGCATGTCCCAAGGATATTCGGCCTCAACAATGTCCTTGAAACCTGCGCCCTTGGTAAGAATGTCGTATGTCCAGCGAACACCCTCCCGCATTGCGAGTATGTCTAGGTCATCGCCAAAGAAGTTGAGGTTGATATATGGCTGCTGCAACGGGTCTGAGCTATTCAATTTAACCTCGCCGCCCTCGGAAACAGGGCGGAGCAGGTCGACAATCGTGGTAATATAACTACCCGCCTTAGGGACCGGATAATGCCACTGGAATGCAGTGCTGAACACTGGAACAAAGTCAAGCTCAAAGTGAGGCTGGCCAGCAGGTCCAAACGGATCTTTACCTCCGTTGGCAGCTTTTGCCTTGCGGTACGCCGGATATTGCTCAAGACGTTGATCAATACGTGGGAAGCCCACCATCTCAAGTAGACCGGAAGAGACGGGACCAGTCTTATCGCGGGCATAAGCGGCGACGGCAGCCTCGTTATATGGGCCGGCACGCAGGAGATGATCATCAAGTCCATAGCCATCCTTCATACGGAGCGCAAACGGGACAATAGGGTGGTCAAGTAGATGTTGGCCAACATGGGGAGAATCGACGATGACATTTATGCCGTGTTTCTTCAGTTCATCTGCTGGGCCAACGCCGCTAAGCATCAGAAGCTTCGGTGTCTCGAACACACCCTGGGACAGAATAACCTCCCGAGTTGCAAAGACATTAATCGTCGTTCCGGTCTCACGGTGTACAACCTCAGCACCGGAGCAGATACGCGTCGTAGGATCGATAATGAGGCGCTTAGACACAGTAGAAGACAAGACTGTTACATTGGGCTTGTTCAACAGGTAAACAAAGCTACCTTGACGTTCGCCCTTGTAAATAGAGTCGACGCAATGAGTAAGACCATGCATCTCTCCAGAGTAGATATCCTCAGTCAAAGGTTCGCCACGGCTAACCCAAGCCTGGGTAAGAGCGTCACGGAATGGCTTCATCTCGGGAACGAGCTCAGCATGTGAGATCTGAAGAGGGCCACCGCTGCCGATCTTCTTCAGATCGGACGGGTAGAGCTTTTCATCATCATGGTAGGTCGCACATTTGCGGAGATATTCCACGCAGTTATTCCAGTTCCAATCAGGACCTCCGAAGTCTGACCAGTCATCAAAGGTCGCCGCAGATCCAGGAATCCAGGTGAAGTAGTTCGCACAAGAGCTACCACCAAGGACCCTGCCACGACTGTTGGGCTTTTCCACGCGCTCATAGTCTTCGCGCTTGATCATGGTCGATTTGTAGGCCCAGTCATATTTGCTACCGCGGATCCCGAATGCTTTGGAAGGAGTCGTGATGTCGCTGACTTCTTGAGGATTTCCAGGGCCGGCCTCAATTACTAAAACCTGCACGTCGGGATTCTCAGCGAGGCGGCCGGCGATGGCATTGCCAGCTGTGCCTCCACCGACGACAATGAAATCGTACTGGGCGCCGTTCGACACGGAGGACATAGTGTATCTCTAAATGGTAAGAAGAAGGCTTCGAAAATAAAACAAGATAGTTGAATTGTTAAAATGTTCTGGATGAAATCAAACACATGAGACAGGATCACGAAGTCCTTTGACCCTTTATATAGAAGTCGGAGCATTGTAGGAGCATCTAGATGAGCGCTCACACCCATGGACCTTGCTGCCGAATTCCGTGGGGAGTGAGGGGTGAGGAGTGAGCATCTCGAGATGGCGATAAAGGTGATGCTGTAATGGACACTTGGTGGAGATGTTGAAATTTTGACGCCGTGGTGTAGCAGCTGAATCGAATTTGGTAGTACTACCTTATTTGGAAAGCTTGAGGCCACAGATATTCCGGTGATATTTCGGGGCGCCGGGAAGAAGTTCGGTTTGAGGTCTTATTGGCCTGGGCTTGCAGGCTTTCCACCTGTGAGGAGAACCTTCCCCTCATGAGGGGTAGTGTTCGCCATCTGGTAACCCTACCTTTTCCTAGTTGGGTACTGCCATAACATCCACCCATTACTTCTACAATCTCCCGAGGAGATTCTGAACATGTTGAGCAATTTACACCTAGGGTGTTAGCAAGTCAAATCCAGCTTTTTGTCCTCCGAATTACCTCCGAAATACTTTGACTTTCTTTGGTTGCGGCCGATGTTCGTTCCAGATTGTTCGCCGGGTATGAGATCACCAAATTACGGTGTCTCCAACGTCCGGTTGGATATAAAAGAGACCCAAATATCAGAGAGTCATTGGAGGCAGTATTCGTGAGACAAATCTGAGCTATTTCCACAAAGAATCATTAGCAAAAACCATGTCGAGACCCATCTTCACGCTTGCTGAGGGTACGTCTCTTCCGCCCTTCCTATGGCAGTCAACTCTTAACTAAACTTTCCCAGGGCAGCCCATTCCTGACCCATCGGTCAGCACCACTATCCCAGTTTTTGGAAATGGAGGCTTAACAAACCTTGGTGACACACTTCTTCTTGAGACTTTGGCGCGTTTCAATCGAGAACGGGTACCTGAAAGGTACATGAAAGCCTAGTCTCATCGGGCATGCCGCGCATCTACTAACCTTTCTCTATAGGGTTGTTCATGCCAAAGCTGCGGGAGCTTGGGGCGAGTTCCAGATCACGAATGACATCTCCCATCTCACATCGGCTCGATTTCTAAATGGAGTTGGCAAGAAAACTCCCGTTCTCTTCCGTCTAAGCACCACTGGCGGTGAAAAAGGCAGCGCCGACACAGTTCGCGATGTCCGTGGTTTTTCCGTCAAGTTCTTTACAGAGGAAGGTAACCATGACATTGTCGGCAATCATTTGGTATGTTCGCTATCTCAGCCTTCCCTCCTTCCTTCCTTTCTCACTCATGCTCACTACCAAACAGCCTGTCTTTTTTGTTCGCGATCCTGTCAGGTTCCCCTCCTTGAATAGGAGCCACAAGAAGCACCCAGCCACGAATAGACCAGACTGGACCATGGTAAGTCATTCTTGCCCCAGTTGATTGATTAATCAGCTTATAACCGTCTTAGTTCTGGGATTTCCACGTTAATCAGCAAGAGAGCGTTCATACCCTGATGCATCTTTTCGGTTCACGCGGCATCCCGGAGTCAATCAGCAACGTTCCGGGACATGGTGTGCATACTTTCAAGCTCACTACTCCTGATGGTGATTTCCGGTACTGCAAATTCCATTTCCGTCCTGTCCAGAGCTTTGAGCATCTCTCTGGTAATGAAGCCACGCGTATGGCGGGTGTCGATCCGGATTTCCACAATCTTGGCCTCTGGAATGCTATTGAATCCGGAAGATACCCGGTCTGGAAGCTATGCATCCAGGTGATGGAGCCCTCGCAAGCAGAGAGTTATGGCCCAGCCTTGTTCGATATCACGAAGGTGTGGCCTCATAAGGACTTCCCTTTGATTGAAGTCGGTAAAATGACGCTGAACAAGAATGTAAGATCTAAATTTCTCCAAAATCCACTTCAAAATGCTGACAGTCTGCTTAGCCGGAAAACTACTTTGCCGAGATCGAGCAGGCTGCCTTCTCGCCTTCGAACATGGTCCCTGGCATCGCAATGACCCCGGATCCCAGTAAGTGTGCCCTACTCCGAACATGAAGGCAATTGAGTTAATCTTTCCTCCGTACAGTGCTGCAGGCTCGCATGTTTGCGTATCCTGATGCCCAGCGATACCGTCTCGGGGCGAACTATGCGCAACTCCCACCGAACCGCCCTATATGCCCCGTGTACGCGCCATACGAGCGTGACGGTGCAGGAACAACAACTAGGAACTACGGCGGCGACCCGAACTATGTGCGCAGCTCACTTACACCCGGGGTGCAAAGCAACAGGATTAAGGAGGTGCGTCACACCGAACAGCTTCGATCAGGAGGAGCTCTGGGTCTCAATGAGATTCCCGTGACCGATGAGGATTTCGTCCAGCCACGCGAACTCTGGCGTAGGGTGTTTGACGAAGCTGAACGGCGGAGATGGGTGGGGAATATCTCTGGGACTTTGGAAGAGATACCAGACGCATTGAGGGCCAAGGTCATCGCCATGTTCAACAAGGTAGATCCGAAGATTGGGCAGATGATCGTTTCTAAGTTAGGTGGCAATGCTCAGCTATAAGCGGCACTGGCGTTCCTTATGTATTTAGATCAGACTTTAGTTTTTTTCTTTTTTATAGAAGCAAATTATTGATGCGAAAATATAAAATAGCTTTATTTTTCCTCTGTACATCCGTTTCCGTTGGTCAGGACCCCTCATAGCTCTATGGCATTCTCTACCTGTCATGTCAAGAAGCATCTAGGGCTCTTGCAGATAACAAGATTCTCTTGCGGTAACAGTAGCTTTATAGCACTAGAAGTCATTAATCTTACCATCTTTCTCACAGATTGTAAATATGAATAGATATAGCATAATATAGTTAAATAACGTTTCTATTTCATTATACTTGGTTGAACTATATCTCCCTCGGCCAAGTTCTCACTCTCAGTTATAATCACAATGGCACTGAAGCGCTCATAGTTTAACTTGTTGCTGGACCGCATCTCTGTGCATCTTGTTCTCTTACTGTGCCAATCAACCGGGCCTGGTCGTCACAAAATTGCGCCATAGAAATGTCTTTATCTGACAAGCCTCGAGGATGATGCGTTGTCCAGTGGACTTGCACAGACCCGGTTCGCTGTATATATTGTGAGCTAAGGGAGTATTTCAACAGGTTTGTTCGTATTTAACAGGCTTACAATTGTCATTGTTGAGTGATGATTTTTAGATTTGCTTCTGATGCCAATGATTTGAGAGAAATCCTGCAGTCGTTAGATAAAGTTCTAAAGGTGGAACTCGCTGCAACCAACATACCAGGCATTTCGTATAAGTTTTGAAGTAGTAGGTCTTCTTAAGCCCCATTTGTTCTTCATCTAACTTCCACTCATTTCTCAGAAGAGCTTCCACTTTTCCAGTCAGTTGGTCTTTTTCTGCACAGAGAGAAAACTTTGGTTCCATTTTGCCTTGTTCTAGTGACCATTAATTCCGTCACGAGTGGTTGAATAAGGAGATGAGACCAGAACGTGCACCTGTCGATCCAGGTGGGCTCTCAACCAGACCGGAAGAAACCGGTCCGATCCTGTCCAATCCCCGCATTTGGTAAGCCTGTCTTTTCCCCTCCATTAAGCTGACAGGGATATTAGTTGGAATGGAGAGTTCCTAGCTCAACTTGACCTTCCTAAGTACGAGTCCTGGGGGTCCAGATGCTTCACCTTGCAGGCCCTTAGGTGGCCAATCGCTTCGAAGCGGCTGTCCCATTCGGCCCGTTCGCCCCACTCGGAACCATTTCCCTAGGTATTACTGTAATAGGGCGGAGCGTTCAGAGTCGACCCAACTACGCCGTCGTTTGAGTGAGAGGCTGTCTCAGCCTGGATCTGAGCGTAAATGGACCTAGCTTGGTCGTATGTTGCATGTGAAGTCCAGCCATCCCTACCCATGATTCCTGACAATTCATCCCAGAAGTCTTGAACTTGATTCCAGCCTTCACCATCCTCGTGATGTTTACGAGTTTCTTCAGGAGAGAAGTCGATGGGGCACTTAGTTGTACGGCCTAGTAAATCCCACTTTCTTCAAACATTATTAGCAAGAATGATCAGTCAAGCATGTAGGCGTCACTTACTTCTGTACTCTTATCAGAGACTCCCGAAGGGGTGAGATATCTCCATCCCATGTATTCCCTACAAAGTGGTCTTTACCAAGCTGCTGAAATTCTCGGGTAATTCGAGTATCAAGTCACGGTTATAGTCAAGAAAGTACGGATGGCGACCATCTAGGATGAAAGAATCTCCTTAGATACAGCCACCGGTCAACTCTTGAAATGGCGCTATCTACTTTTACAGTACATTACGGATGTGCTTCCATTTATAGCCCCACAGTCTATCCTAGTAACCAGACCACGAACCTTCCAGTATGGCGCCAAGCTCTCCACGTCCCTACCGGTGATGGTCAACGGCAGGTAGATAGACCAGCCTACCTCTAGTCTGTCTATCCTTGCGTGCTCGAATACAAACCGTCGATTATCCGCAACTCAACCTTCCATGAGGTCTCCACACCGGCTCTTCTGTTGCACAGGGAGTAGGGTTGTGGCACAGCGCCTGCAGCAATCCCTGCTAGTTCCTACTAGTGGCTATGAACCCCCTCATCTTGATGCTGGCTCAATGCTCTTTCTCCTGTCCAGCAGCCTTTGCTTCACCTAGGAGCCGTCCGTAACTTTGCAAAGAGCTCGACTCCCCGCCCCGCAACTCCCGTAAAAATCTTGCGAAGGAAGCCAAAGAAAACTGACTGGCTGGACAGTTTCCTACGCTAATTTCGACTTGATGTTTTTGATGTTTCTATTACACGATATCACTGGTGATTTTTCCGCTTTGTCGTTGCTCCTTCCATGCCTGTTGCTGACTCCTAGCGATTGATAGATTGGTTGCATTTGCATTTCGTTTTTGGATGAATGAGCTGTTTGTTTCATGCGTTCTGCTTTGGCTTTGGTATTTTGTTCCAAGTGAGAATGTCCTGTCCAAAGGGAAAGCTGTGGTATGTCTGCTCGAAACGGAACTTTCGCGGATGCTGCTCGGCTGATCCGTGTGGTGACGGTATCTGCCCCGATGGCGATGGTAGGTATATCTTCTTAATGCTTTTTTGAGTCTTGCTAATCTCCTAGCTTAGACACAACGACCAGTGATCCAAGTCCTACGACGACTGACTCGCATACGACAACCATTGATTCAAAGCCAACGACAACGACAACCACGTCTGCGACTTCCGTGAGCTCTGAGACATATCTAACGACAAAATCACAATCGGTTGTCACTGTAACTGCCACGTATTTAAGCGCAGCCACTACAACGGCTGCTTCATCTGCCAATGATTCCAAATCATCAAACAAAGGCTCTATAATTGGGGGTGTTGTCGGTGGAATCATTGGTCTCTTAGCAATACTAGCACTGCTCCTTTTCTTCTGCCGTCGGCGGAGAAAGCAAGGGAAACGCTTTACTCTTGTTCCATCTAGTGTTCAGGATCGCCATAATCCGAAAGGAGAGGCTAAGGCATCTCCGCAGGACGAACTACCTCGATTCTCAAAAGATCGGGGCATGCTATCGAATGGTATAAATGGTTTTCATTGTATCTATCTCCCAGCATGCAACCAACCGAACTAATTCCATCCCACAATCCAGACAACACTCTCTCGGACACAACCTACAATTCCCCCGGCATGACGTTAAGTTCCATTCAATCAAGCCCCAACTCAGGAACCCATCTTCTGGCAGATTCAACCAAACACACGCGCTCCCCCTGCTCTGCTCTCCCGCCTATCCCTCCCGCCGTCGAACTCCTCGCCTCGCTTCCTTCCAGCCCAGATTCCAACCCCGAACTGTCAGATACGGGCTTCATTCGCCCACCCGCGGAACTGCCGACGAGCTCTCAACGTGAATTGATTAATGTACCTATCGAGCAGAGGCTGAACGCGCCGTTCAATGTTCCAGTTAGCGTTGGCGGGTCGTCCATATCGCCTGCCTCCGACCATCGTCGGACAACGTCTACCACTTCTATCACTGTTCCTGGAAACGAAGTGTCCCTGCTGGTCGATAGAAACGATGAGGACTCCGGGCCTGCTGTGCCTCGCGGTGATGGCGGTGCAAGCAGTGAAGAACGCAGACATGTCATGAGCTTCATGCAGTATGATCCAAGTTTGGACACTGAGGCGGATGCGTCTTTGCGGGGGAGTTTCGGAAAAGAGGAGGATTTGGGAGTCGGGTTGGGACTTAAGGGGATGGGCTGAGGGCCTTTTTCCTGCTAGTCATATTACAGGAGTGGATTAAGGCATCTCGACTTGCTAACCATCGACGATGGCCGGATCTATAAGGTTATACTACTAATATAAGGCTGTATATAATTATTATTAAAGTACTTACGTTCGTAAAACCAGCTTCTTGGCCTAACCAGTCTGCGCTATTCCTAAGCGCCATTGCTGGGACTCACTCACAGCCGAGTTTGGGGTTTTGATAATTGAATAACTTAGTCTTCTTGGCGGCGCTTCATTGTCGCTATAGATGGTACCGTGTCAACATCAGGAGATTCCCTCTCGGCCAAGGATATCCATATATGATAGGCAAGCAGGTGACTCGAGAAGCTCGTCTCATATCGCTTCTTACTGCCCAGAAGGGACCAATGAAGCATGTTTTCTAGTCACTTGGGTAGGTATAGCATAAGTGACACACACCATTTAAACCAGGGTCAAGGGAAATTATTGGTAAAATTATGAATCGTTAAAAAAAGAGGATGTTGCAAGAGAAGATCCGACGTGTCTAACCTGGAGATAGTGTCTGAAACAGCCCAGGAATGGTTGATACAAGGGATGGGACTAAATTCAGAAAGTAGAGTTCCTGGGATAATCTTTTTTCTTGATTTTATAAAATGTTCTCTCCAGATAAGCTGCTAGCTTTGGATCAAGTAGTCCAGAATCGACCCTAGCTCCTCGAATCTTCGTCCTGCAGCCAACCACGGGTATATACAAAGCCACAGAGTCCAATTTTCTATCCCATCTAATGCATCATAACTCCAGATACCCAGATTCGCTAAATCCCATTGCACGTAACAACATTTTCGTTCGACGTAACCCTCCCCCTTCGATTCTCCGCATTGGAGACAATTTAAATTCCATTCACTGCACTGACGGCAATCAGAAGCGCAACCACGGATACATGAACGCTTCCTTCCAGTCGAAAGCGTAGTGTTTCCAAATACGCATATAATTCACTTTAAAACCGGCTATCACGTTCACCCCGATGCGGAAGCAGCGGCTGCTTGTTGTTGGGCCTGAGTTTGGACTTGGATGATCTAGACGAGCATCAGAATACGGATTCGAAGCAGATTTGGGAACCATCAGATGGTTGCCTACCTCTGTCCTCTTTTTATCGCCTTTCTCCTCCGCTTCTTTAATTTGGGATTCGATTCGTTTTCTGTGATAGTTAGTCACGTACTCACTTATCCGCCTCTTCTCCGACTCTCATATTCCCGACAGATTCCAAAAACAAGGAGGACACCTACATTTCCTTCTCAATGAACTCCAACCTTCCATTAACCGTCCTCTCGGCCTCATTCTTATCTTGTTTCAACAGAACCGGCCCAATAAGCTTGAAGATGTTTGCATCATCATCTAGAGTAGCGAATTCGTTCTGTACGCCTTTGTTCTCTTGCTGTTGGGATTCGAGCTTCTGGCGCGCTTCGACTAGGCCATCCAGATCTGGTCGTGGTTAATTAGATGGTGTGTTGGGTTGATGTCGGAGGGCAAAGTACCTGATTGTACTTTTTGGTATTCTTCTGAAAGAGCTTGGAGGTGTTTTTGGGGGTCTGCCATTTTGGAGGAGCGTGGGAAGTGGAAGAAGTGGGAGATGGAGGAAAGATAAGATGAGAGAGAAAGTCTGGGCGATTTTGTTGGCGGGGAATCAAATCAAATCAATCAAACCACAATAAACATCTCTTCTTCTTCCTCTTCATCTCTCCGTACCTCCGCCTCTTTCACCATTCTTACAACTGAGACTCTCTATATTGTCGCTCTAAATGTTCTGATTCTACTGTTGATTTCTACCCTACTTTCTTTTACTCCGCTGCCTCTTTTGCCCAGCGGCGAACTGAAACACCCCCCGTCGTCTTTCTCCCCGCCTTAACACCCTCTACGCCCTTGATTAAACCCCAGCAACCACCTCACAACTCTCGTCAACATGAGCAATACCGACTTCCTAGGGCGAGCAATCGACACCGTCAAAAAGGCCATCGAAAGCGACAATGAAGGTGAATACGAGAAAGCGTACCAAACCTACTACTCCGCTTTGGAGTTATTCATGCTAGCTCTGAAATGGGAGAAGAACCCCAAGTCGAAGGAGATGATTCGCGCAAAGACAGGCGAGTATATGGATCGAGCAGAGAAGCTCAAGAATCATCTGGCCTCAACGGAGAATCGAAAAAAGCCAAGTGCTGTTGGTGCAAATGGGAAGGTGGCGCAAGGGAGTGGGAAGGGCGGGTATGTTTCTCTCCCCTCACTATTCGTATAGCCGTTTATTTGCTTGAAATAGTTGCTGATGGGTGGTTCTGGATTAGAAAAGAAGACGACGACGGCGAAGACCCCGATTCAAAGAAACTACGGTCAGCCCTTGCTGGTGCGATCCTTTCGGATAAGCCTAACGTGCAATGGGAGGATGTTGCAGGTTTGGAAACTGCTAAGGAAGCGCTGAAGGAGGCTGTTATTCTTCCGATTAAATTCCCGCATCTCTTTACTGGGAAACGCCAGCCTTGGAAGGGTATTCTGCTCTATGGGCCTCCGGGTACGGGAAAGTCGTATCTTGCCAAGGCCGTTGCGACGGAAGCGAATAGTACATTTTTCAGCGTTAGTAGCAGTGACCTGGTATCAAAATGGATGGGTGAGAGTGAAAGGTACATCCCACCCATTTATTGCTATTCAAGAATACCGGCACTCACACTCGACCAGACTCGTAAAACAACTATTCAACATGGCCCGAGAAAACCGTCCAGCGATTATTTTCATCGACGAAGTCGACGCCCTTTGCGGACCTCGTGGGGAGGGAGAGTCAGAAGCGTCTCGGCGTATCAAGACCGAACTACTAGTACAAATGGATGGTGTAGGCAAAGACTCGAAGGGTGTGTTGATTCTAGGGGCAACCAATATTCCATGGCAACTTGACGCTGCTATTCGACGACGATTCCAACGAAGAGTCCATATCAGTCTTCCAGACGTGAATGCACGGATGAAGATGTTCATGCTGGCCGTGGGCCAAACACCGTGTGAGATGACACAGGCCGACTATAGGACCTTAGCCGGTATGAGTGAAGGTTATTCTGGCAGTGATATTAGTATTGCGGTTCAGGATGCGCTTATGCAGCCTGTTCGGAAGATTCAGACAGCTACGCATTACAAAAAGGCACGTTTCTATTCCCCGTTAGATAAATGGATACAGTTCTAACTAAGGAATGATACAGGTCATCTTCGAAGGCGCAGAAAAACTCACGCCATGCTCGCCGGGTGATCAAGGCGCAATAGAAATGACATGGGTTAATGTCGATGCAGACCAACTCCTCGAACCTCCACTCGTGTTGAAGGACTTCATTAAGGCTGTTCGGAGCTCAAGACCTACCGTTAGCAGTGAGGATCTGAAGAAAAATGAGGACTGGACTAGGGAGTTCGGCAGCGAAGGCGCTTGACGACCTTCTTTTCATCCCGTTCATCTGGTCAATAGGGGAACTTAAGTTAGGGTGACGCTGCCTTCGATTGGTTGCTACGGTGAATATTAACCGAACCTGCCGTTCTGGACTTACAACACTACAAAGGCACAAGGACCTCTTCGAATACCATCACTCCAGGCCAAATATGCCATTCATATCCCCTCACACACACAGTCGGCCTCACAAATCAATCCCACCGTGAAAAAGCACGCTGCAGTCTATAGAATACGTATTATACTCATACTCATCTATCATTTATTATTTGTCAAGAGCTTGGTGTTCGAAGCGCGTCCGGTTATCATCTGTTAGGGAAGGAAAGGCGTTCTGTTTGAGACTACCTAGTTTTGTTACAACATCTGAGTTCTTTGTTTGGATGCACTAAAACACCATCCATGACTCGACTTGTCTGGTCTTAATGAATAGACATCCTGACTCAAATCGACTACCTATCCTAGTTGAAACAAACAATGCAAGCATCAATTTCATTAGAGCAGTATATCCATAACGAACCATCCGTCTTAACGCCCGTAATGACTAGACACAACACGGCACGCTGTCAAGGATAAGAGAAACAAAATCGAATAGAGAGGGAGGGGAATCTCAAATGATACTGGACGACGACATAAAACAAAACCCGAACCAACGAAACCAAACAGTCCTCGATACGATATGATATAATAAAAAGCAATCACTTCACAGCCTTCTTACTCATGCTCTCCTTCCTCTTGAGAACCTCGCTTTTCGCGCGTTTCAGGCCCTCGCCTAATTTCTTCGTCTTCTTCCATTCTCGACTCATTCGTTGCATTCGGACCGTTGCGCGGACGAGCGAGATCGCAGTTCTGAATTTCTGGCGAGGTGTTCGGGTTTGAGAGAAATCGCGCGGTTTGACTCCCATCTCTGCGACCATTCTTAGGTCGGCCTCGTTGCTGTAAGGCAGTTAGCTAGGTATTCAGGATAAAATGGGAAAGAAAGGGAATACGTACCAAGCAACACGAACTTGTTCACCAAGTTCCATCAACCCCTTACTCCAGGCAAGATCACGACGGAACTTCTCCTCACGCCTCAAGCGGGCACGAAGCCAGATGATTTCCTTGCCCAAACCGAGCATTTCCAACTCATGTCTGGTTTTGTCTGGCTTCGTGGAGATTTGCTCGATGGCCTGGTTGTAGCGGTCTTGGAGGGATTCGAGTTCCCTGTTCGCTGCTTCGGCCTTCTTGAGGAATGCGGCTCGTTCTTCGCGCATGCGGCGCATTTGGGTTCTTAGTTCGTTGATGCGGGCGTCACGCTCTGAGACGTTGAGGGCGAGAGTTTCTGCCTCGATGGTGGATGATTTGAGCATGTCGTGCAGTTCCCTTTGGTCTTCTTCTCGCATTGCTGCGCGTTCAAGATCACGGTTCTTGGATTTTAGTTCTCTGAGTGCCTTATGCGTCTCGGAGAGTTGTCTTCGGAGATTGCGTATCTCTTCTTGCATTTTGTTCGAAGGCGACGACTGTGGTGATTGGACTTCGTACTTCTTCATCATGGCTTCGTGAAGTTCCTTCTCCAGCTCTGCAATTCGTGATTTACAAGTACGCACGGAGGATTTTTGATCTGCCTCTCGCTGTCGGAGTGTCTTTTCTCTCTTTCGAGCTTCGTCTAGGCTGTGACGAAGGAAGGATACATCTGCGTTCGCAGTTGAAGGATCGTTCTCTGCAAGTGGTTGTTGCTCAAGAAGACTCTCCAACTCAGATATGCGTCGTTCAAGTCGTTGTACTTTGCTTTTCGCGGAAGAAAGTTCCCGATCCCTACCACTTGAAGATACTCGCAGTTTACTTTGAAGTTCGTCAATTTCGCCCAACAGTCGGTTCTCTTCCATCGTAGCCCGCTCAATTTCAGATGCTAGTTGCTTCTCAAGAGCTTCCTTCTCTTCCAAAAGTGACGGTTTGTCCTCCTTTAGCCTCTTAAGCTCATTCTCGAGGCGTAAAGTAGTCTTCCGCAACTCGATCTTCTCCCGATCGAATCGGGTCGTGTCGCGAACTTCACTCTGAACACGATCAAGCTGGCTTTGAAGCTCATCACGCTCCGCCTCGATATCGGCGATAGAAGTCCGTAGGTCATGTAGTTCAACATGAGCATTGGCAAGCTCATCCCGGAGTCTTTGCTTGTCAGCTATCAACCTCTGCTGATTAGCATCTTGGCCGGATTCTCCTTTCTGAAGCCTGGTTTTAGCGTATTGCTGTTCCTCCTCTAGGCTCGTTTGGAGGACAACAACCTCATCCTCTAGAGCTTGCACACTCTCTTTGAGAGATTCCTCCTGGCGCTTGGTAGTCCGCAGTTCTTCCTTGGCGGAGAGAAGTTCACCTCGCTGTTCATCGATCACGCGCCTCTTTGACGCAAGGTCGTCGTTTAATTCTTTGATTTGACGGTTCAGAGCAGCTTCGGAGTTCAAGTGTCGAGATTTCTCGCTATCGATCACTTCTTGGAGTTTGTGTTCTTTGCCTGAAAGCGAATGCTCGGCTCTTTCGAGTTTCTCTATCGTCCGCCGAAGTCCAGCTGCTTCCTCCTCGGCTCTATCTTTCTGCAGCTGCATCGTCCGCTTAGTACTCTCCCACTTATCTTGATCGCGAGAGTACTGCCTCGATTTATCCTCGATCTCACGACGAAGATAATCAATAGTTTCTTCCAGCCGATCAATCTCCTCTTTATACTGTGTTCGAACATTCTGACCGTTGTCGAGAGCATGCTGCTTTTCATCATCTACGGCTTGTTGGAGTTCTCGAATCGTGGCATGGGCTTTAGCCAGGTCGTTTTGTAACCCTCCGGACTCATCTGTCAGAGCATGGTGGCGAGTCTGCAAAAGCTCTTTCTCCTCATCTCTGCGCTGAAGTTCATCAACAACTTCGCGCAATCGCGCCGAAACCTTATCATGCTCCTTTTGGATCAGGCTCCGTTCATGGTTTGCCATATCAAGCTCATGCTGCAGCCTACGTTCCTCATCCTCCATTTCCTGTTGCGCCGCATGGTATTGTTTCTCAAGGTGAGCTTCACGCTGTATCTTTGCTTCAAGCTCCTCCTTCAAAGAACTGTTTTCTTGCTTCAGATCCCGGAGCTCCTCCTCCAGCTTGCTCGCTCGTTCTTCCATTTGGCGAGTGAGCCCTTTGGTGCTGAAGGATTTGTTTGCCATCTCATCATGCAGCTCTCTTAGGTCTTCCTCGGCACGTTCCTTGTCTGCAATAGCCCGGTCGGTGGCATTTCTGGCTTCGTTGGCATCGGATTTAGCCTGGTCAAGGCTCTCCTGCAGTTCATCCAGTTGTTCCCTTGCATGTTGGAGCTCAGCTTCGAGGCCAGAAACCGCATCATGCTCCTCACTATCCTTGTTTTTTAGTTCTTCGATGGCATCGTCCCGTTCTTCAATCACACGGTCCTTCTCTCTAACTGAAGCTTCCAGGTCTTCGATCTCATCCCTAAGCTTCTCGACCACCTCTGACTTCTTCTCCTTTGCCTCTCGCAATTCGTCCTGAAGCTCTCGGACCTGAGCACTCTTCGTGTCGATCTCCTCTCGCATCAAGTCCATCTCTCGCTGTAGCTCTTCGTCGGCTTGCCTCCTCCGAGCCTTCTCCCTTAATTCTTGAAACTGAACGCGATAAGATTCAAGATCGCGTTCGGCCTGCTGAAGATTTTTCTTATACCGCGAGATGTCACGCTGGAGAGTACACTTCAATACCTTGAGTTCAGTGTTCTCCTTCAGAGCCGCTTGATTATAAGTAGGACCAGCCTTTTCTATTTGCTCTTGTAGATAATGGATCTTCAGTTTCAATCCGAAATTATCCTTATCAAGTTTGTCGATTATCTACAACAGTCAGCCCATTCCAGTACATTATCCACAAAACATACCTTTTCCTGCTCCTTTAAAGTCATCATATTTTGCCCATCTGACAAAACACCCCCTCCGTTCCTACCGGGTAACGTCGGAAGCGGCGTACTCTGCGCACTACTACTCGCAACCTGAGGAAGAGGCGTCGGTTGATTATCCGTTACTTCCTCCTCGTCAATACCAGTCATATCCATCGGTGGCAGTCCAGGAGTATTCGCATTGCTCCGATAACTCGCTCTCAAATAAGCTGGGGTTTTCGGATCGGCACCTTTTGCCGTAGACATATTTTTCAGAGCGTTATTCCTTGTAACACTTTGCATCAACGGTGTAAATTCTCCCTTCCCCGACCCGGCAGTAGGAAGTTGTCGGCGGTCATTTAACGCGCTTCTCATCGACTTAGGACCCGAGCCAGCACGCGGCGTCGTGAGCTTGAACCTGCTGGAATTACGTCGTCGACCCGCATTGAGGATATCTTCGTCCTTTGATGGCGTTTGAAATGAGTTCTCCACTGAGTCAAGCGCGGATAGGTTCGTTCGCCCGACGCTACGTAAGCCGTTGGTGAGGTAGGTCGCGTTTCCGTCGACTTCGGTTCGGGGGGTATCAATGTAAGGCACTACCATTGTAGGTGTCGGGTAGTGAGAGGTATTGAATTAAATTGACATCAATCAAACCCAGTCAACACGCGAACATTGCTGAAACTCTGGACGTCGGCTGGCAAGAAAGTAAATAGAAGCAGATGTCGGAGCGTGTTTTCGGGCGGTCACCCGCTATTGTTGATATCTAGCCCAATTCGGCTTAGTGTAGCAGTCACGCTTAGGCGGTGAGATTTTGCCGCGTTCGGCCAAGAATGAAGTCATGCAGGTGATTTTTCTGACCTCTACATTTTATCAGTTTGGGGAGGAATTGCTGCTCACTTTCGATATGGCGCCGATGTCGCAAGAGGATATTGAGTGGTTTAAGTCCACTTTTCATCCGATACCAAAACCCCAACTTCCTGATGATTCGGTCGAGTATTCTCTGTTCTATATTCCGTCCGACAGCTCCCCCGCGATCGTCGATGAAGCTGCAGAAACACGAGCACGATTAGTGGAAGTACAGCAGACAGCCGCTGAATTGACGAAGGAGCTTTTGCGAGATTATATTTGGCAACGGGAGAGTTTTAAATTGGAAATCGTTAAGGAGGATGGTGCGCATTACGGATATAGATGGCCTCGATATTGTTATGCTGATTATTCATCTAGGAGTTACATCGTTACGAGGACGAACTGATTACGGTGACTCGATAGAAGATGAATGGGTTGTCGTATACTTGCTCCGAGAATTGACAAAGAGGCATAAAGATATCTGGGTTAGAGTTGTGGATAGCGATGGTGAATTTCTGCTTGTCGAGGCAGCTGGTGTGCTTCCCGCTTGGGTTGAGCCTGAAATTGCTGAAAATAGAGTAAGGACATATTCCCTTCCGTACTTCGACCATACTAATGAAGCCATTAGGTATGGATACACCAAGGAGAACTAGTTATTATTAAGCCGAAACAGGATGGGAAGAAAGTGAAGGAAACAATCTCTCTTCCAGAAGCCAGAAGGATTATAAAAGAGGAACCAAATCGACTTATGCGATCACCCGTAATTCAGGAAGAAGCTTTCTACCGGTTGCGCAATTATCCAAAACAGATCAGCGAGAATCTCCATTCTGCCTTAGTGACGATCCCCAGAAAGATCGCGTACCTGCTCCACCAGAAACCTGGTTATATTTCGGCGGCGGTTGAAGCGTTTTATTTGAGAGATCCCATAGCTCTGCGACCGCTCCGAGCGCAGGATACCGACAAATTCGTCTTCAAACCTGACGACTTTGTCACTGTCAGTGTCCGATTTACCAGGGTTGGGTATGCGCAGCTTAAGAGTCAGGATTTTCCAGCTCCAAAGTCTTGGGTGGGTAAGCTGCCACCGGCTGCAGACCGGAGAGCGCGTGATCTTGCGGAAACGGGAATGAAGCTCTCATGTGGATTCGAAATGTTACTATCTGATCCGCAGAACCAGGATAAAGCTTCTGTAAGGGAGATCAGGCTGTTATTAGAGGATCTCGACACGGGAGATGAGGAACTTCCTTCAGATCAGGATATTGAAAAATGGGAAAAGCGAGAGGACGACGAGAAATGGCTAGATATAAGCTTCGAAGATCTTGACAGAGAACTCAAAGGAGGGGATAAGGGCAAGGGAGCCAAGCGCGGAGCAGAGGGAAATTTCGGAGATGCGAATGCGCAGGAAAATCTTCAGCGTATTGTGGCTCGTTTCGAACAATTTTTGAATGATAATTCGGCTGGATTTGAAGGTGCTGATTTCATTGATGATTTTGGCACCGACTCTGATCCAGATGACGAGGACGAAGAGGAAGTGAGTGATGATGGAGAGGATAAAGAGGCTTCTTTCGATGAAGAAGAATTCTCCAGGATGATGAAGGAAATGATGGGTATGCCCTCTGAACGCCAGGGGGCGCCTCGTGGAATACCTCACCCATCCTCATCACGTAATAGAGTGGAAGAACTAGACACGGACGATGAAGGCGAAGGCGACGGAAATAACTTGGAACAGATACAGCAGTTGTCAAAGCAAATGGAGGCTGAGTTGAGAGGAACCGGTGTTCTTGACCTCAATCGCCCAGGTCAACAAGCCGTCTCTGATGGAAAGGACACTTCTACAAGTAAGGACGAAGCGAATGAGGGAAACATCGAAGATGAAGACATTGACATTAATCTTGCCAAAAACTTATTAGAGAGTCTCCAAGGGCAAGCGGGCACTGCTGGACCCGCGGGGAATATGTTATCTATGATGAATCTGCCTATTCCGAAGGACGATCGACGAAGATGAGGCCGAGAGGGTATATAGCAGCTCTTACCCATCATTCTGGTTACCGGTTGATCGGAGCCAGCACCAAGCTCAACGGAATATTATGTCGTTGTGCTGGGCAGTTTTGGATATGACTTGCCTACTCGCTTCTTCGCAATATCCTGGCGACTTCTAAAACATGCCATAGGTCACCAATGAATGTTCAGAAACTCATCACAGGAGCTCGTGAAGACTACGCATAATCTCCTGATAATAAAGCAGATCGTCTTACTTAGGAAGCAAGTTACCCGGACAGGCACATTCTAGCTCTCGCCAAGTTCACTTTCAACCGAGTCAAGGACTCTTCCGCGGCCGGAATGGCTCTAGCCAGCAAGTGAGACAGCAGGGATCCGGCCAAGCGGTCTACCTTGTTTAAAGTTTACAGAATATATAAACATTCCAAGAAACAATGAAGTACAAAGAATCATATAATGTACACATCAACAATCCAAAATAGTTGGGATTTGCCAGCAACTTCAGATATTGGACAATACAAAAATGTGTCCAGGAAATGTTCAGGAAGCAAAGAAAAAGCATAAACATCACACCAAGCAAAGGTCTATATACACCACCGTACACCATAATATATACACCTCAATCCAAACCCATTCTCTTTTCCCCATGGGCATATATCCAACTTCCCCGGCACCCCACAGAGCCAACCCCAATCCAACTACCCCATCATGAAGAGTTTGAAGAAGCCCTCTTTCTCAGCCGATTCGGTTCCCTAGATTCCAACACCCTATACCTTCGACTTCCACGGCGACTTAGAAGATTTCGTATCGACCAGAAGCTGGAGTGTGTGTTGTCTCCTGAAAGCATGGTTCGTCTTTGAGCAGTCGGTTGTAATGTATTCAAGTTGTGGGCGTGGGTGCGGTGGAAGGAGAGGCTTAGAGGGGTTGCCTCCATTTGCGACTGTATTTTTTATAGGTCGGTTTTTTGAGTTATTGAGGCTCCGGTTCGCTTGATATTGGATTCAGTTGAAGTTCAGGTTCAGGTTCAGGGGTGATTGACTCGAGAGGGTCTGTTCACTTTCTTCGCTTGATAAGGCTATCGATAAGATGGGGCACGCGGGGTAAAAGACTTAGAGGTTTTGTACGGAGGTGGTTGCTATGCTTCCAGTTGCTGTAAAACCAGGGTGTACCTTGATCAAGCTGTCAGGCTAGTTATAGCAATATTCCCAGGTGTCCAGCCGGTTATGTTTACTTACATAGTACGCGCAATCTTATCTTTGTGTATCCCATGACGTATCTTGGCGTCCTGTCATCTGGTGGCACGTGCTCCACCTTGACCTATCCCGTCATGGAGCTTGAAAAGTTGAAGTTATGTTGTGCTGCTACCTAGCTGGTTTTGGAGCTTGGCTTCGGAGGGAGAAAGTAGAGAATGCAGCCTGGTGAGTAAATATGTTGTTGAAACTATACACCTCGGATCGGAAATATTGTCAGCTTATAACTACGAACACTCAAGCCGCAAAAGCGAGTACAGACTGTGGTGTTAAGTTAACCGTGGTCTAGCCAATATTTAAAAATTGGTGCTACTCATTCCAATCTATTGGACGAGGTTCATATGCTATACCCTACCTGTTTTCTGCACGGTGTGCTTATCCACTCAATATATATCTCCACTTCCCCATCGCCCACTTTGTCAAAACAGGTTGGGAAATTGACCTCTCATGATGGACATGTATATGTAGACTTTTAGGAGAATGTCCACTTTTCCAAATTCTTAGAATATATATTTTATATCACTGGGAAATGCAACAAACGACACCAAACATTACTGTATACAAAGGAAGCACTCTAAGAGACTGCGAGGCTTTATTGCTGCAATACAAGAAACCGGATTTCCAAGGTCCTTACTCGGAGCAAAGAAAAGTGGCAAGAGCCTTGAACAAACAAAACTCAACCTACTCGGGGTCCTACTGCTCAAGAGTGGGCATTGAATAGTCCTAGCATAATCATATTGTACAACCAGTCAAAAATATATAGACCAGTCTGCCTCAGACTATAACTATTTGCAATACAGTACTAATAAGGACTCAAATAAACAGAGTGTGTCAATTCTCAAACGTCAAAGATCAAAAGAGCGGTGAGAACGGCCCTTCGATCTGCAAGGCATTGATCTCACACCAGTTCTAGACTCGGTAAATGCTGAACCCCGCAATTCTGATACCTAACTAAGCCCTATCCCCTGCATTCGAATAAACCCTTTATATCCCGTGTTTCTTCTCACCGGATGTTCAAAATTTCCTCTTTCTCCCTTTCTTCATATCTCACGAGCTGACCACGACTACCTCTTTAGATTCTCAGTACTCCTGCTTGGTTGAAGGTAATCTCTGCCAAAAATAATGGCTGGACTGTGGCTCTTCGTTGCTCTCGGATACTTCCTTCTCTATGCTTTTGCTGCGGTTCAATCGCAAGACTACGGGTATATGTATCTTCGTCGAATATCATAATAGGCGGCGCTCGTGGTTATGGTCGAAATATACGCGTGACCCCTTAACGATTCTCGATCCGATTGGGAATACTTCCTGTTATGTTCGAGTCGAATGAAATTCATACATACTCGTTTATGAACAATACAAAAACGATTAATAGCTCTGGCTGTGATGGAGGACGGCTCTCAATGCTGGTGTTTAGCCAGCACTGTGCATTTATCCTGATTCTCCTAGGAGTCAATCAGCTCAGTCGCTGTTGTTGACGCTCGTTTCTTCAATGTCCTCCAACCTACCACGACTGAAATCTTAAAATGACGACATAAAAACGAACGATACAGAACGAACGACTCAAAAGGGACGATATAAAACGACGGCATAAAATATATGACATAAAACGAAGATATGAACGAATAACGAACTTTCGATACCACAGCGAATGCAGCATTTCCGGAAAACGTTGTCAGCACCTACACCTACTCTTTCGTTGTTTCCTGAACCCTAACGCAAAGGAACACTATATTACATACGGAATAATTAAATAATTTGTCGTGATTACAATAAAATCACTGGGGTCAACTACAGTAGATTGTACAAAGTAAGCGCAGATTTAGCAACACGACCAAAGCGCCAATCTGCGACAATCCCAGAATATACCAATAATTCCGCGCGTAAAGCTTGAGCCTTATAGAAGGAAGTCCCTAAGAAGTGACCATAGCCGATCTCCGGGTTAAAAGCTAGTTTAAATGATTAGTCAACAGCGCAGAAGCAAGGACAAGTGGCTTCGAAACCTCCTCGCGGTCGCTGTACCTGCGCCTGCAGATGTTCAGACGCACTTGCGTTTACATCAATGTCCGACGAGCCTATAAGCAGGCATACAGGTTTGTCTCAAACCAGCTTTATGTCCGAAAGACATCGTTGATGTCTACCTTCATCCACCTGAAGTCGGATAAGGTGAGATGGTATACAGGTGCAGTCAGCGAATCTCGAACATCGACCATAAGACCCAACAAATCTCAGTACAGCCTTATCGAAGGTGTCGAAGATCAGCACAGGTACCGCCCCGGAGGATATCTTTCTCTAAAAATCGGGGACGACTTAGACAAGGGCCGATATCGACTGGTCGACAAACTTGGGTATGGAGGATACTCAACTATTTGGCTAGCCCGTGACCTGCAGAGAGCCAAATATGTAGCAGTAAAGGTCATTACCGCTAATTCCAGTACCCGCACGCCTGAGACTAGTCTTGCGTATTCTCTTAGGAACTCGGCACCTGTACCGGGAAGTGAGATTCTTCCACCACTCTTCAACGACTTCTGGGTTACTGGCCCCAATGGGAAGCATAGATGTATCGTTACTCCACCAGCACGTATGAGCTTGTTCGATGCTAGAGAGGCATCAACTATCGGTCTTTTTCGGCCAAAAGTCGCGCGGTCGATTATCGCGCAGCTTATTCGTGGGGTTGCGTTTCTCCAGTCAAGATATTGTACACGGCGGTATGTGATACCTATAGATGAGCGTAGCTAGATTGGCTAGCTAACTCCAACTCCAAGATATTCATCTCGGCAATATTCTAGTCCAGTTTCCTACCACATCAGAACTGTACGAGAGATTCGGAGAGCCACAATCAGAAGCTGTTGTTCATCTCGATGGCAAGCCATTATCGAATAGCGTACCCGCACGTGTATTTATTCCAGGCTGGTTTGGTGTTCGCAGTGATGATATTGTTCCTGGAGAAGACAAGATTATCCTTAGCGACTTTGGAGAATCTTTCAACCCACATAAAACGGTTAGTTCTCCTCGAAGACTCTTTCTCTCCTCCAGCCACCCGAGGCCAGATTCTCTGACGATCCGCTCTCCTTTGCCTCGGATATTTGGACACTTGCCTGTACTATCTGGGAGATTTTTGGCCAACGGCCTTTGTTTGAGGCTTTTTTTCGCAACTCCAGACCGTGTCACCGCAGAGCAAGTCGAAACCCTCGGCGTCTTACCTCCTGAGTGGTGGGAAAAGTGGAGCAGAAGACTAGAGTGGTTCAACGAAGATGGCACACTGAACTTGGAGAAAACATCTAGGGCCCCGATGGCGTGCGTTTGTCCTGGGATCAGAGATTTGACTACTGCGTACAGGAGCCTCGGGCTGAGGTGGGCCTAGAACCTGTGACAGAGAAAGAGAGGAGGGATTTCAAGGCCATGCTTCTGTCAATGCTAGCCTTCCGGCCGAATGAAAGAGCGACAGCACAACATGTCTTGCACTCAACATGGATGAAAGATTGGGGACAACCGGCTGTTGAAGAAAGCTGGAATACTTTAAATCCTGAGTTAGAACGAGAATAGAAATTCTGCAAAAACTTGACATTGACTCTTGGATAAAAACGATTTTGCCTGTGAAGGCTGTTCTGTATAATGCCTGAACAAATTACGACTACTCTTCACAGCCATTTGCCTTGCCTTGTCATTGGGCAAGGCCATGGGTCTCAATAACCCCTCCATGCTGCACATATTTGGTAAGGGCCTTCATATGGCTGGATCGTAGTTTATCATATCTAGCGCTAACAATCCGAGTATCAGCACGAACCCTTCAAAGATTTAATCCAAGACATGCAACCAGTCTGACTCTAATAAGGCTCAGGCCCATATTTCTCATTATCATCACCAGCACTCCTACTCATCCTTCCCGTCTGACTCCGCATACCCCCTCTTCTCGCATCAACAATCGGTCTAGTCCACCCCTCCTCAGTCCGAACCATGGCGTCTATATTAGCTATTCCACCAGTCAGCATCATAGTCATGCACTCAATATCACAAATGAAACAAAAAAAAAAGTTCAACATACTAATCCCAGAAGGATGACAATTAATATAAATATTCTCCCAATGCTTCTTAGGCGACTGGTAAACTTCATGGTTGATAGCCAGGTACGGGCGTGACTTAGTCAAACTATTCCACCAGTTCCAGGCCTCGCGATGTAATGGGCTATGAGCGTAGGCGTGTAGATCCTCGATAGTGCGGAAGTAGCAAGCGATCATGACCTGGTTGTTATTCGTCCGGGCGTTGTTTTCCAGCCAGTTACTGTATCCTAGGTCTAGAAGGGTAAGATAGTGAGTGAGTTGTAGACCAAAAGAGGTTGGGGAAACTGACAGCCGTATTCATTTGCATTCTCTGCAAGCTGCGTAAGCATGCGATTCATATAATCTTCTAAGTCTGCATACCCAGGAGCGAAGATTCCAAGAGGACTGGGTCATTCCATTAGTTATAGTCCACAAACGATATAAAGAGGTAGATATCTTACTGGTTTGACCTCGCGCCCAGCATAATTAAAGTGACTTCGTCCTGAGCAGCTTCGGACGGCAATTTGCCATCCTTGCTAGGAACTAGGGCGGAGAACTTTCCCTGAATTACCCCGTCCATTTGAGTATTGCGAGTAATGCCATAGTGCATAAGCATGGTTTGCACGAAGCGCCATAATAAAATGCCGGCAGGAGGAAGAATCGCATAGCTCCTAGGCAGTATCAGAACCAATAGGGCTTGGAAGACCGCGCCGATGAGCAGCCAAGTTGTGACGTCGAAGTTGTCCCGGATTAACTAGATGGAAAGTGAGTTAATTCGACTTTACTTTTAGAGATTTTGGCCCCGGTAATATCTGCATACATTTTGCTTGTTTATTTTGGCTGTTGGCCGTTGAATTGGATAATCGGGCGTTGAGGGCAGTAGAGGTTTGAAAGGCATGATGGTGGTATCTCTCGTAACGCAAAACGATCCAGGATCTTTGCGGTCGATATGCCAATTCAGAGTTCTTTGCCGTAATCCCACAATCGACGATTTATGAAAAAGAAAAGGAATTTCAGGCCCGCAAGGCTATGTATTCCTTCGACTAGTATATAGCGCCGGAGCGGAAAAACAAATACTGTGTAGATTAGGCTCCCACTCTAACCATTTCTATTTCAATCCTGCTTACCTTTTATGCATATCTTTCCTTTCTAGGCTTAGACCTCAGCGCGATCATACCATCAGTCGGAGAGTATATTCCTCCGTGGCAGAAGAATGGTCAGCTGTATTAGGCCTTATCTGGTTGCATTTGTCTTGGCTTATCCTTTTATTCGCAACACTTTCTGCTTACGGCGGGGCTGTAGGATCGCTACCCTAAGGTAGGCTAGACAATTCTAGATATCAATGAGCAATTATCTTACCTATTGTTGAGGGTTAAGGGTGCTCGTTAGATAGACTATCTTGTCTAACAATAATGTGCTATACAAAGGTAGTTGTTGGTTAGCGAAATCAGCTATCAGGACATTCGGCCCAATACAACTTTGTAATGAATGAAAAGATAAATGTTGGATGTATTCACAGAAGGGAAGAATCTCTTAATCAATACATAAAGACAGCAAATGTGTAAAAATCCAAATAATATTAAGATTCCGGCTTAGCCCTAACTTGCCCTAGCTGTAGGACATTATCAATAACCAAGTATTATTAAATCCGTAACAACTGACTCCCTTCTCATAGCCTTAATTGATTCTAATTAAGGGTCTAATGTACTGATACTTAGTCTCTAATAAAGTAGCCTTAAATTAGTAAGGGCCCGGGGGGTATAACCACTTAAGTACCTGCTCCGTAGCTAGCCGTTTTTCCAACCCAAATCCCACCGTGGGAATTGGTTAGCTTGTCATTATAGAAGCCTTGTGTAAGAGGGTTTATGCTGCCCTTTAATATTGCAATTCAGCCTCTTCGGTCACAGTCAGGTTTAGAATCTAAGGTAGCAGGAATATGGCTAATTCCTAGAAAATATAGAGAAATCAGAGCACACAATTTGGTCTCGTTTGTACATATCCATTGCTATTATTATAATTGCTTTCAATTGATACATGATAACCGTTCCAACCCTATAAAACTCGCCGGACTACTCACCATGCACAGTTGGCAAGTATAAGTAGCAAACCGGGTCGACTTTTTGAGAGACTTGGCGTTACCGATTAAACCGAGATTCGATTGGGTGTATAACGTCGCCTGCGAAAAGCAACGAGATTGCTGTGAGAGTAGATCTGTCATGAGGGGCGCACGGTGCGGGATCTGAGACGTTGCCCTATGACCCTATTTGAGGAAATCAGGTCATCCCAGGCATTCTCGACTATGATCCATGCTGCTGTAACCCTAAGCTTGATATTGACTCTTCCCGATGCACCGGAATCTCTATCTTCCCAATGATTTCCTGTTGTCGAAAGCCAAAACCTTAAAACCATATTTTAATCAGCTCCTCGCTAACAGCACTTGGCGTTAGTACACCACTGTCTGTAATCAATGCCGAGATCAGATGGGGAGGCGTGAAATCGACGACGTCAGAACGACCCAGCGGAGACTCGCTAGCATCGACCATGTTTACTTCTGGCGCACCTTCAGATTGCTTAGTGTTATCTTTGCCAGCCTGATCGGCGATATCCTCTTCCGTCTTAAAGTCGAGAACGTGCTGCTCGATAGGAAGATCATATTGCCCAAGCGGGTATAGACGGACAAATTTATGACTTTCAGCAACAACATAGAAAGGCTTCCCCATAGCCTTGGCCAGCAGACCAATCTGGTAAGTTCCCATTCGCGACACGATCCCCCCATTCTCTACTACTCCTTCAGCACCGACGATGACCATGTCCGCTTTCCCAAGCGAATACGCAACCGCAGATTCCGGAATCGTCGCTACAGGAACACCCTTCGATCGTAGTGTCCGTACAGTCTCCATTCCCTCAGCATCAGCAGAAGTATTCTCAACATCCCCCTTGGAAGGCGAGAGAACATAGATAACTCGGAACCGGACAGCCGACGGACCGCCCTTCTCGTCGGCAGCTTTCTGCAAGAGCGAAGCGACAACTCGTGATCCACCGTTCGTGAGAACTGTACTTCCATCACGGACAAAGCCTCTTCCGAACGCCGCGATTTTGTTTCGACTTTCCTTTGCTCGGCGGATGAATAACCGGCCGTTTGATAGAAGATGCGCTCTGATGGCGTTGAAGTCACCGGCTGGTCCTAGTTGACCTGGCCTTTGTAGAGTTGTGATTAAGTATCTTTGGAAGAGATCGGTTCCTGCTGAAAGTCCGATGGGGTTGGCGATTGACTGTTTCAAATGTGTGGTGGACTTTTCCAGTAGATCTAGGGTTTCTGAGATCGTCGAGGAGGGCGAATGTGTTAGGAGAAGGACCAAGGCTTCGATTGCTGCAATTGGCATCGTCAGGTCTGGATCTGATCGTAGCAAGTCATTGTATGTCGCAACAATACTGTGGGACAAGTTAGCCGTTTAGCTAGAAGGAAGACAAGCAGTTCACCCACTCAAATGGCTTGGACGGCGTCGCAGTAGCAGTCGCCATGATTGATAATGACACTAGACGGCGCTAGCCGAGTATTTGGTAACTTGTGAGCTGAATGGTTGTAGATTAACAAAAGCATCAACAGTCGAAAGAGTCATCGAAGAAGGAATATGTTTGCATTGTTTGCACTGTCTGCCCCTCCAGCCTGCACTAGCCTCTTTTGGCCCTGCAAATCATCTGCGGTAAACAATCATCATAACACCGGCTTCTCATCAACATCTGCAACAACCGCACTTTCTCGTGAAACTGACACCTTTACTACACAACATATAGCTCTCACTGGTTGTGCGACACCATGGCGTACAATCACCGGATGAGTCAACAATTCCATGGCCACCAGCATCATGGTAGGGGTCGCAAGAAGGAGGATGAGAATGATGCCTTGATGCGCCTGGTTAGTTACCTTACGTCTCCTACCCTTTACTACGTATGTCAGATCTAACGGGATAACAGCCTGATAAAGAAATCGCAGGATGTATCAACGATATCGGCATACCCTTCAACACGTCCGATTTGATAAAACCCAATCCTCAGCAGATTCAGATGGTTATGGAATGGTTTGCGGAGCTTCTTATGAATATTACACGGGATACGGTTGAACCGGGGATGCGCTTTGCGGCTGACGATGTATGCGGCGATTATCCGGATATTATTCCTACGGACACGCGAAATCTTATGGGATTCTTTGTTAGTTTAAGGAGGCTGTTGATGGAGGTATGCTTGATTTCCTTCTTGTTCTATGTGATGGTTGCTCGATTGACATACTATATCTAGTGCGGTGTCAATGATTTTACGTTTACGGATCTGACAAGACCTACACACGATCGACTCGTTAAAATATTCTCCTACCTGATCAACTTTGTTCGATTCCGAGAGTCGCAAACTGCTGTTATTGACGAGCATTTCAACAAGTCTGAACAGATCAAGTCCCGCATTGATACCCTTTACGCAGAAAACCAGGAAATGGTACAACGTCTCGACGAGATGCGGCGCAGTCTACAGGCCAACGAAGGCCAAGTAAGGGAGAAGACAAGGAGGAATGATGAACTGAAGGCGCGATTGCTCGAACTACGGAGAAATCAAGAGCGGGTAGCTGAAACGCTTGAGCGAGTCAAAAGTGATAGGGTAAAGCGGCAGGAAACATTGGAAGAGAAGACAGAAAGAGTTATGCGCAGCCGACAAGAAACTGAGAAACTACGGCCATATGTTCTGGAAAGCCCCGGCACTCTCCAGTCATCTTTGACTGAGCTTTCTGAGAATTTGATACGTGAAAAGGCTCAGATAGATGCTATGGAGAAGAGAGCTCGGGCCTTGCAAACTTCGTCGGATACGTTCACGGTTGTTGGTAATGATGTACAGGCTTGCATCAAACTTCTTGAAGATATAGCCGCCGAACTACAGAAAGAGGATGACGAAGAAGCCCGGGCATCTAGAAACAAGGAGGCGATATCGGACAGGGGGAACAGCGTCAGGGAAGTGGAGCAAACAGAAAAGCTACTACAACGACAGCTAGCGCGGTGGAACGAAAGAATTGAGGCGCTACGTAAAAATGCCCAAGAAAAAGCAGAAGCGGCACAAGCTCGCATGGATGAGCTTCGAGAAGTCCAGAGACAGCTCCGTGAGGAGCGTGCAGAGAAACAACGTGATATGGAAGTAAGGAGGATTCGGATCGAGCAGACCGAGAAAAAGGTACTCCCTTCATTACGTCTTTGCTAGCTAGTGCTAATCATCTTCAGATGGCCGATCTCAAAGAAAGCATCGAGAATGAGGTACAAGGCGCCCACGACCAATACCTCAAGCTAGAATCACACATCAAACTCTATATCACCGAGATGGAGAAATGCTTGTGAAGTAACAGCTGATGGATTATGGATCAGGCGTTATGGTTTGCTCTAGGATACCCGGACTGTTGGGCTATTGTGGAGTTAGTTTATAGTACATATATCAGGCATGGAGTCTTGCATATTTTTGGTATCAGTTTCGTTTCCAGTGTCTAAATATCCGCGATATGACCTAATGAGAAGGGAAGGGAAGGTGTTTGTTTCGATAGATTGGTATACTGATAGGACAAAGCTACCCGCTACATACGTGAAGAGACCTAGAATGCCAAAACTGTCTATCAAAAAGAAATATAGAAATCTATATATTGTCATCCCGACATAATCAACAGGCACAAGCCGAGCGCGAAAAGAAAAGAAGGCACGAGGGAACAGGCATTTGTCCAGGTGTTCACGTCTTTCTGATTCGGTCACCAGCCACACTGAAGACGATGCGGGCTTCTGTCTAACAAGAGCGGCAGACGGCCGAGAAGGTTCCGGTACTATTGTCAAATGATTCATCAGTAGGAGAAAGAACGCGGTTATGGCATTCCCCTAACCACTGTGAGGGGACGGTTGACAGGTACGAATTAAAGCGGTCAGAAGAGCGAGCCTGCGACAGATCCTGCGACGAATTTTCCGGAAAGGTTGACTGAGAGGTATCCACCCATGAACTCGAAGAAGAAGGGCCGGTTGGGTATTGGATGGTGACACCGCTGTCTATAATTGCCTGAATATCTGACGAAGGCTCGCTCCGCGAAGATGACGTTGCGGAGCGAGAATGGCTTCGATCACGGGCATCATATCCGCATCACTGTAAATTCCTAACAGCTTGAGGATGAGAAAGATGAGATAAGAGCTGTTTCGATTCAGGACGGGATTTGTCGTTTTCAGAATCTGTCTCTTCTTCTGACTCCTCCTCTTCGCCTGATTCCTCTTCTTCATCGGACTCCTCTTCAGAATCAGTGACTTCTTCCTCGGATTCAGTTCCCTCATCCTGAGCATCAAGCCACTCATCCAGCGTCCTACTCTTCGCTGGCTGCGTCTGAACAGGTCGTCCGTTCTGTCTCCGCTCTTTAGCCGCATTCTGCTCATGCTCCTTAAGAGCCTTATCAAGCCTCTCCCCAGCAGTCATAGGAACACCCTCCGCAGCCTCAGGCTTGGTGACGACATCCCTAAGACTGGGGTCAGGCTCCTGGCCATCTTCAACCCAATCAGGGAGGATTTCATAGCCACTTAGTCCCTGGGACCCGGCATTCGGACCGACTATTAGTGTCGCAGAGCCGATGAGGAGGTCTTTTCTTGTCTCTGATGGACTTGGAGCGTGAGGAACGGGTTTTGGTGCGAGAAGGAGGAGATTTGCTAGCTGTGTTGAGGACGGGTTTGAGAGAAGGGCTTTGTACAGGCGAGCGCGATCGCGGAGGTCGTAGGATACGTCGTAGCGGGCTAGGAGGAGGATGTATCGCCATAGAAGGGTTATTTGGTCCTCCTCTTCTTCTTGTACTTCGTGAGTTTCGCGCATCGGTTCTTTTCCTTTGGCATCCTGGTCTGAGATAGATGGATAAGACCAATCTGGGTTCTGGTTTCCTTGTTCCTGCTCTTGCTGTTTCTGTTCTGGTTTGGGTTGTTCTTGTTTCTGTTCTTGCTCTTTGTCCTTGGGCGGATTTCGTAAGAGGTGATGTAAATATACTTTCGCACCGAGGAGGACGAGTTGTTGTTTTACGAGTTCAGTTTCGTCTGCAAAGCCCTTGACCAAGATTCGGAGGACATCAGGTGCGAAGTTTCTTTCCGGATCTATACCGGCGAATTCCCCAACCAGCCATATGATAGTGGCTCTTGCCGCGGGGCTAGTTATTGAACCTAGGTGTTTCACTAGCTGGATAACTGTCTGTTCATGCGAGGCTGGGTCTTGTTGAATGAGGTGCCTTATCACAGTCAACGATTCAGATACAACATTCTCGTCGAGACTCGTAATCTGCCCGAAGAGGACCGCTAGACAGTTCCTGGATGTGCTGGGGTCGCTCTGTGAGCAGCGGCCAATCGCGCGAATGCTCTCCCGGACTAATTCTGGATCTGTGCCTTGTGAGAAATGTTCTAGTTCGTTGACTATCACACCCTTTAAATGTAGACCGCAATGCGGGAATAAAATGGTCAGGACCTCTAGCTTAAGCCGCCAGATATGCGGGGGGTCAGTGGCATGGACGAAGAAGTGAGGAGTGTATTTCGCGAACGGTTTCGGATGGCGCAGCGATACAACGACAATGTTGTATAATGCAATATGCTGTATATCCTGAGGACTCCGAAGGAGTGCAACTAGCGGACCGACAGCAGCGGTGAGATACTCCGGCGGAGCCAGATATAGGAAACAACGGACGACACTGACAATGACGGCCGAGTTACGATTTTGGAGAAGGAGCTTGCACGCGCGAAGCAGAAGATCGAGATCCGGATCTAGTACTGGTACTTCGTACTCCTCACCATCCCTTTCTTCCTCACTCTCATCGTCGTAGAATCCTTTAGTCACAGCTCTTTTAACCTTCTGCGTCTTACGGGGAAAACATTTGCGCGCGTAGAAAGTCAAAAGACGCAATGTTGCTAGCTGCCCCCATTCGTCCATATCAACCAGCTTCTTGACCAAACTCCTATAGTGTGGATGAATCAAATCAATCCTATCAGGACAAAGCTCTAAGAAAGCAGAGACAGCCGGACCAGTGACAAAATACTGTGAATCACCCAGTAAGGTCGAAAGGTAACCAATCAACTGCGGCATGGTATTCGGATCCAACCGGTAACATTTGGGAATAGCTAATGCAGCCGCTTTCCGGACATGGGGACTCATATCGCCGCATCCTCGCTTGATCGCCAGTGACACGATCTGACTGATAACCGGTACACTGATTCCAGACATTGTACGAAGAGCCATAGCGCGTACTTGGGGATTCTGGTCCGTAAGGGATTTCTGGATCGCGTTGATTGACAACAGAGCGAGGTCGGGTTCGGACTCCGCATGGTGAACAAGGTAGAGGTACACGAGCTTTTTAACCTCGATGTTGGCGTTTGCGGCATTTTTGACCACTGCTGAAAAAAAGGGCAAGGATGGTTCGGAGCGGTACATCAACTAGGAAATCAAGGCGTTAGAAAGATATCTCCGGTCTAAGTATACCCAAGGACAAGGGAACTGGCTCATACCGAAATGACCCTTCGCATCCCATCCAGAACTTCCCGCTCATTTCGACTCTCCAGAAGCTTCTTAATATGAGAAGAACTATAACCGTGAGAGGAATAATTTGGCGGAGTCAGCCTATTACTAGAAGCCGACTGAGCAGCTTCGAGAGTGAGTTCTCGGGCTGTTCGCACATTGAGAATGGTCAGTAAGATGATACTGACAACGCGAGCTCTGAGTTTGAAGGGCACCATTACCTGTTTCCAGCATGGAGGAAATCCTAGATATGGTCTCCATTTTGACCCCAGGGCCCTTCAGGGCGCAGAGAGTGAAGTTGTTCCTGGGAGAGAAGCAGGGATAGGGACAGAAAGACCAGAAGCAAGAGATCCGATGATGCAAGCGAGCGGCTACTAAAGAGTCGGCTTTCTCCCCGCAATTGTTTGTTCATCCTCCAAACAACCATGTCTGTCAACTACACTCGACTTTGATTCAGAGAACAATGGCTATTCAAACAAAAGGAACAATCAATATTTACAATACCTCTACTGCGAATTCGATTATTTGACATGAACACCTCTTAAGTTGGCCTGGGGCGCCTCGACCTCGAAAATGTCTCCAACACGCGGCATACATTTCTGCAACTTAGTGACGGAATTCCTACTCCATATCCTCTCTAGTCCTGCAAGGGCCACAATTCTAGTCATCTGCTCAACAAGAGACCATTTCCTAGAGCAATTATACGCAGCTACACACACCCAAACAGAGGAACCAGTCTCATCTGAGACACACCAATTATTTACAAAAACCATCGGATTGCTTTCAAAATCAAGCAAGGTCAGACTAGCATTCTGCCCAACGCTGGAGCATTTTCGCGCTTATATCTCCGTGTTGCGTGCTACCAGCAAAGTGACATTCGATGAACTGCAGAACAATAGACCCTTACTAGCAATCCTGGACCTCGTTGCTTTACATGTTCCTACGTCGGAATTTTCCGCTCAAGGATTGTCTAGAACAATAGCGACAACAGTCGAAGTGGCAGCTCGCGAGGGAATGGATTTGATGCTTTGTGAATGCCGAAATGCTTTGGATGCCATCAGCACTAGATCCGGGGAAAGACTATGGTACGAGCATGTGCCGATACTTAATGGGTCAGTTAGAATGGCCGGAGAAGAGAACGTATGGAGAGGACAGGGCGTGTCTGTGAAACGGGTTGCAGGACGATGGTTTGAATTCAATGACACCGATCGTACCACTGAAGCTGTGGATATTTAGATACTGGAAACAAAACTGATACTCTATATAAACTATTCACTCTTTCTGACCATATACAAACACGAATTTACAGTAGAGGTGAATAGATCTGTCTTGCATTTCCACCCTCGCTTTTGATACAAGATCTTGGACGTCCTGGCAAGTCCAACCCATAACCCGAGTCAGAGGAGCCATTCCATAGGATTCTAGTCCCTCTAGCATATTATGCATTTGACAGAGACCGATTTCCTTAAGTCTGGGATCCTTCGGCCAGGTATTAATCGGGACCTAGATAGTAGTTAGGATCTAGATCCAAATAGGTACCTCTAGATATGTGAAGGTAGACAAGGATGTGGACATACCTTAAAGGTCTCCTCCCTTACATTCTTGAACCCAGCTTCCCTGAGAAAGTTCTTATAATGCGGAACAAGATCCAGATCCTTGCCGAACCTATTGGATGCTACCCTAAGAAGCTTAGCCCATCGACGTGTCTCTGGTGCTCTTTCTATAGTGTTGTCATCGGACCATATCCGGGGAACAAAATCAACGAGTTCGATCCATCCGTCTTTATTTAGGTTCTCTTTTGCCCGAGAAAGAAGGAGCGGGAAGTCACGGACTGAACCGGCTATATTGCGGCAGAAGATAAAATCAAATGGGGTTATGTATTCCCAGTCTGATTCGAAGTCGTCAACTTCAAAGTAGCAGTTTGATGGTTTCCTGATATGGGTTAGCATAACGAGTAAGATAGTTAGGGTTATATCTTACCAGGGTGGTTGGATGGCACTGAGGTCGATTCCTGTTATATGTGCCCTAGGGTATTCCCTGGTGGGATGTATGAGTCCTATTCCATTATGAACGCCTGGATAGCTACTTACTCAGCCATCTCGATTGCCCAAATCCCTGTCCCAGTACCAAGGTCGAGGATTCTCGCTCTGGAAGGGTCGATGGGCGCCCGGAATAAATCACCGTCCAAAACAAGTCGGCATATATGATGGTGCTACATAGCGACTGGTATTAGAATCACCTACAGTTAAACGAGACGGACAGAGCACGGACCAAATCTAGTCTATCTTGTTCTTGGTCGTCATTTGGCTATTGAAGTTAGCAAAGATTGAATGATGAAGTAGGGGCCTTATGAGCCTTACACAGATATATTCGCCTTCTCGATATGCATGATACCGACGACCATTCTCGTATCTACTACATTAGCACCTAGTCGAAGGTGTGAGCAAGGGAACCCACTGATAATTGCGGACACTAGAGCGCAAAGACCGGCCCGAACTTATAACCTCCCTATTACTCGATCAGCCCGAGTCCTGAGCTGGAGAACAGGTACACTAACGAGTCGGTAGTGAAGACATCCTCATCACTAGGAAGGTCATCCTACAGCGGGTTAGATAAGATAATATCCATAGCCGATTGAAAGCGGGCGGGGACAAACATCAGGAACAAGAACGGCGTCTTCATAATGGTCATCCAATGAGCTCATGATTACAAGAATACGAGGCAAAATAGCAAACAAGAAACATAATTCCTCCCCACTGGTGGAAATTCAAGTAGAGCATCCACACTGGTGACTGATCACAAAGTCCCATAAACAATGGCACATGCCCAGAGTTCATTCCGGGGTGTATTGCCATAACTGGAAGGCGGTGAGGCCATACGCCTGGAACTCCAATCGAAAGTCTTCGTGGCGGATTTTGTGTTTAGAAACTCCAGACTTCTCTATCCACGGATAATCTTTCCACCAAAGGGGCTGTATCACTGTCTAGCTCTGAGGTGCTCCATTCCTGCCCTGCCTGTCTTTCGCTTTTCTTGCAGACTTGGACAATGGCCATGATGTGAGCTGCTGCTGGTTTCTTTGATCAAGATTACCTGATACCCTGTCTTTCCGTTGATATACTTTTGTATACGACTGGAACGTTAGATCTCTTTATCTTATTAGCGTTTAGATTTCTTTAGTCGAAATGCCTGGCCTACCGTGTAAGTTGGAACCATCTCAACCAGGCAAACGGACAGAAACTCATTGTTCGGACAGCTAGTATCGACCTGGACGAGTGCATCGAGAGACTTTATAAAAAGGAATTGCTCGCAGACTCGGTCATTGAAGCAATATGCGCGAAAGCTAAAGAACTGTTGATGAAAGAGAGCAATGTCGTCCATATTGCGGCTCCTGTGACCGTGGTCGGGGATATCCACGGCCAGTTCTTTGACATGCTCGAGATATTTAAGATCGGAGGATTCTGCCCAAACACCAATTATTTATTTTTAGGTGAGACCATTCGATTTCTCAAGCCTCACATGTACCGCGTCGCTAACAGTCTGCAGGAGACTATGTAGACCGCGGCCTCTTCAGCGTCGAAACCATTTCTCTCCTCGTCTGTCTCAAACTCCGGTACCCACAACGCGTCCACCTCATCCGAGGGAACCACGAATCCCGCGGCGTGACCCAGTCGTATGGCTTCTACACCGAATGCGCTCGGAAGTATGGCAACGCCAATGTCTGGCACTACTTCACGGACATGTTCGACTTCCTGACCCTCAGCGTAGTGATCAACGACCAGATCTTCTGCGTTCACGGCGGTCTCTCCCCATCAATCCACTCAATCGATCAAATCAAAATCATTGACCGTTTCCGTGAAATCCCCCATGAAGGGCCAATGGCTGATCTCGTCTGGTCGGATCCGGACACCGAACGTGATGAGTTCTCGCTTTCTCCCAGAGGAGCCGGGTACACCTTTGGGGCGCAGGTTGTTCGCAAGTTCCTTGAGGTGAACAGTATGTCGCATATTTTACGCGCTCATCAGCTTTGTCAAGAGGGGTATCAGGTTCTCTATGATGATCGGTTGAGCACGGTTTGGAGCGCCCCGAATTATTGTTATAGGTGTGGGAATTTGGCGAGTGTGCTGGAAGTTAGTGATACCGGGGAACGTTTTTTCAATGTTTTTGACGCGGCGCCGGAGAATGATATTCATCGGAATGAACAGCAGGCGCAGCAGAGCAAGGATGGCCAGAATCCGATGATTGACTACTTTCTGTGATGTGATGTGACATGATACCCTGGGTTTTTAATGCATGGAGTTTGTTTTATTTCTTTGGTACATAAGAGAGATGCATATAGACAGCAATCAGTCAATATGAATGTGCAATACGATCATCAATCAATCACACATATTTGTGAATGTATTTGACATTTTGATAGCCACCAACTCAATGACTAGTGGATAATGTTCTACAGTATGACAACGACAAAGAAGGTATCAATCAATCAATCAATCAATAAAAGCGGGGATTCCGAAGGAAATTCGTCCAACATATTTAACGCTCACAAATGGCTTTCATGATGAATCATTCATAGCTTCATACTAGGATTACCAATCCTTGGCAATGTCGAACGACCACTCAAATTGGAGATGGGTGTGGTCGTCATCATCGACGAATTTAGAGACGGCATTATAGTGGCCTCGGGCGATCATTCCTGCGGGAGCTTCCTCTTGAGCGACTGGATGAAGTCAGTTTCATGTCCCGCTGACAAAGAAAGATGGGAGGCTTACATTTCTTCTCGTAAATGGGCTTATCGGTGGTATTTGGTGCGTAGCTACCCTATTTCGACTCAGGATCATCGTTCGCTTATAGGCCGGGACTTGTTATACATACCAGCATCTCCTCATCCTTGCTAACCCTGATTCCCTTCCTCTTAACAACCTGAAGGTATTTCAACCCGCTAAGAACCTCATGTTGAACCTGGAAAGTAGCCTTAATTCGGAAATTGGCTCCCTCCTTAATTGTGAACGGCTTATCCTTGAGCGAATCAAGAGCGCCAGGGGCGGAGAGATCAATCACGACGTCGTCGCGACCTTGGACTTCCAGCGCGAGTGACTTGATGATGCACTTCCTGGGATCATTTGGGTCACAGATAGTACTGCCGGTGTTCAATCCCAGAGAGGCTTTCCAGCGGTTGAGGGATTCATCGTTTTTGTCTTGAGATGGTGTTAGTGGTTGATTGGGTGCGGGTTGGGAAGGGGAATTAGCTTACCGAGCTCCTTGTATTCTTCGATCGTTTTCTTCTCCCCGACTTTGAAGCCTTCGGTCTTGGAGGCGACGAGATCGTCTTCGTGATCGGCCATTGTGAATTGGGATTGAGGGGTTTATTTATGAATTGGGGGAGTTTGGAGCGGTATTGATGGATATAATCCGAGGGGATGTAGGGAAGGATAAACGACGGATAAGATGAATTCAAGAGAATGACCCTTTAGACTAAAGCAAATGCAATTGAACCAGCACAGAAGAATAAGAGAAAGAAAAGGAGAATATAGAAAGTAGTAAACAGGGGGGGAAATAAGAGATGGTGGGGTGGGAAAGGCGGTGGACAGAAGAGGTGGGACACTTCCAGACCGTGGGATACTTTATTCAAATAATATTGGATTTGGAATAGTCCTGGTACTGCCCGTATGTACAGTACTCTATCCTGGATTCTCGCTGGCACTTCTATTCTGGGGTAGCTCGTGCATCTTATCCGTTGGATTGGTTCATGACATGGGATACGTATGGAGATGATACTGACTAATATCTCAGATAGATAATATCATCTTATAGAGAAATATGACTGTCCACTTGAAATTTACTTCAACAATACTAATAGATTCAAGTGTAGACCCAGACAATGACAGAGGTTTATAAAAAGATCCCAAAACGGTTAAAATTACAGGCCCAATGCCAAGACCCCGTGATTACCGCCCTTGACCATACCGTTACATACATACCCCAATCACCTCTCTCCTCTTCTCTTTCTCTTTTCTCTCCTAAATCGCTCTATCAGATCTCCTTGCTTATCCGCTGGTCTGGTCTCCATTTCCACGGTTCTATATTCCGTAAACTCCGTACAACTACATCGCAAGTGACGTCTTGGACTCGTGTCTGGACGTCCATAACGACCAGAGACGCGCCTTGCAACGTGGCCGCCCTTAGCGTCGCATGTTCTCCTTTGTCTCCCAACTCGACCCTCACCTTCGCCCTACCTCCTCACTCACATATACGCCATTTTATAACTATCTAGTTTGAGACACTTTTCCATAATGCCGCGATCACTTCCGAAGAAGAATAATCCTCTTATTTTGTCGGACGAAGCGCCGCCTTGTAAGTTGCCCTCGTGTCACGTCGCGCGCGCGACATCTTACTTCATATTAGTATCACCGTAGATATATTGAGTCAGTATGGCTAATCCCTTTTAATCAACAGATGAAGAGCTCCTTTCGCGCCGTCGTCTGGGCAAGACAAACCTCGCTGTAAAGAATACTCAGATTGGCACTTCCAATGCGACCAAGCCCGAAAACCTGGGACCGTTTGAATATGCCCATCTTCGCGCGCCATTGCCAAAGGAACTCAAGGGCTCCGAGATCTTCCCTTCACACAGCCCGTCACAACATCCAGAAACTTACTTTTTGATGGTGAGTTATCCCGTCGCATCCGGCGCGTGTCGCAATGCTGACGCGTCTTTTCAAACAAAACAGCGCCGAAGTAAGGATGGATATGTGAGCGCAACTGGCATGTTTAAGATCGCGTTTCCTTGGGCCAAGCTGGATGAGGAGAGAGCCGAGCGCGATTATCTGAAATCTAGAGCGGAAACGAGCGAGGACGAGATTGCTGGGAATGTTTGGATTTCTCCATCTCTTGGTATGACGTTCGATATTTATAATTGGCGCAGAGACTGACTATACGCCACAGCGCTTGAGCTTGCGAAAGAGTATAAGATGGATGACTGGGTCCGGGCTCTCCTTGATCCGACAGAGATTGTGCAAAGTCAATCCAGCGCAAAGAAGCAAATAACACCGCCTCCAAAATTTGAATTGCCCCCGTTAGATGCTCCCTCTCTTCCCTCGTCACGTACTAGAAGCCGTCGATCTGCGTCGCCTAGCAAGAAGGCGGTATCGCCGCGTAAATCAAGACAGACTAGGGCGATGAAGGAGTTTGGTACCCCCGGGACCATCGCAGCAAACGAGAGCTTACAATCGTCCCTTGATATCACGGCCTCTACTGTGGAGTCTCCATCAGTCAATGGGACGGTCGCATCAAGCGTGGAAGTCGATGTCGAGGCGAAAACGCCCACGGGTGAGAAACAGAAACGGAAGCCCACATCTAAAGCAAAGAAAACTGTCGGTACTCCTGCCGAAAAAGGTGATAGGAAGGTTAAGGCTGAAGAGGAGTCTGATATTGATGTAGAGAAAGAAGTCAAACCTTCTAAAGCGGCCGTCTCCGAGGATGCCCCGGTCACTCTTCCGGAAGGTCCTTCTGCCGCGGACACTGAAGATATGATTGCCAAGGCAAAGGAGACTGTTCAGGAGGCTGCGAAAGAGCAGGAGAAGGAGAATGTTCCCGCTGAATCACCGTCAGCGAAGGCGTCGAAGAAGCGCAAGACTGATAAGCTAAGTGAAGACGAGGAAGATGAAGAAGCTTTGACACAGAGAAAGAAGCGGGCTAGGGTGTTGGAGGATAAGCTCAAGCGAGAGCGTGTGAGGAATCGTGCTCTGTTTGGTGTTACTGCTGCTTTTGCCCTTGCGTGAGTATCCAGTCCAACCGTTCAATGCTAGTGTCTAACAATTGAGCAGGGCCTCGATCCCGTATTTCTTCTAGATATAAGACCTTGGCTTTCCAGGATTGACAGCTCGATATTGTTGTGTTGACCGCATCTTATGGAACATATTTATTTGGTTTTTCTATCTCCTTCCCCATGAAGACCTCCCCTCTTGCCCTTATCAATGAAAGTGAATTAGTTCGACAGTCCCACTGTATTCACTGTTCCCTTTCCTTTACCCCATGTTATTCGAATATTCCCAATGGCCGTGTCTTACCCTCCCTATGGCACTTCAGGCAAACTTCCCGCACTTAGCTGTTCTGATGTACTTTATTGAGATTTTACTGCTTTCTAATAGTTACCCCTGCGCTGATCAAGACGTTCCTTACATGGGTTCGGTGTCCGGGTCCTGTGGATCGGAGGCTTTTCATCTTCTCTTACTCTTTCTATACAGCTATCGTTTCGAGAATACCAGATTTTTTTCTTCCTTTTGCCCTCGGCACCTGGTTGCGGTGTTTCCGATTTTTATATTGGTACCGACTCGCCTTGTTTGCCTGCTCATGTGAGGTATAATACATAGCTGGAAATCAATCGAATAAAATTCAACTGCAGAGTGTTCGATGAGCTGCTATAGATCACTGCATGAAACTGCTGATGGATACTTGGCAATTGAATCGATCTTTGAATTCCTGCATAGTGCATAGCCACGATCTTCAAAGCTCTTTCTCCAGTATATATGTATGAGGGTGTTTGGTTAAACCGGGTCGAAGCTAGCGATGAATAGGACAAACAGTAACACTTAAGATATAGATATATAACACATTTAAACTCCTCTCAGCCATCTGTCTACTTTTAATAATAAGATCAATTTTGTACCTACCTAGGTACCTTCAATGCCACTGCACAAAGCCAACAGCAGCTCTTCTCCAGTAAGTTTGCTGCAAACAAGCCAAACTCGTTATCACCGTCGATCAGCCATACCCAACACCGCGAGCTTCTTGAATCTCCAATTCGATTCCTCAAAGCTATAAACCTCCTCATTCCCAATCGTACCGTCCTTCCCTTCAATCTATGCAATGTCCCTCCCGGGTCTAGATCTTACGCAGTCAACGGCGGAGAAACAACATGCACCCGCCCCACCATCTCAAATCAATTTATCCAGTGGTTCGGAATGGAGATTCGAAGTTGCTTTTGGGACAACAGTGCGCGTAAAAGTAAGTTGCTTACCGCCCTCCTTACACAATTTGTCCAATACTGACTCGGCAATTGCGCTAGCTCCTATCCGGAACTGCAGAGCTCTTCGGCACCGAACTCGCCCCGTCCCAGACGTACACATTCTCCGGAACAAAAGCAGCTATATACACCTGGCACGGATGTACGCTGGAAGTTAGTGAGGGCGATCAATTATCTGTTCTAGATGGCGTCACGCCGGCTGGTACCAATGGGGTAGCGAAAGGGTTTGGAGCCGGAGGGTGTCAGAGCGAGTATACGGCGGAGGAGACACCGATGGTGGAATACGCGAATGTGCATTTTGCGCTAGAGTCGCTTCGACAAGAGGCCAAATCTACCGGGAAAGACGGGCCGCGAGTCCTTATCCTTGGACCTGAGAATGCAGGGAAGACAAGCCTTGCAAAGATCCTAACTGCCTACGCTACGAAAGTCGGCCGTCAACCTATTACCGTTAACCTGGATCCGGGCGAAGGATTACTCAGTGTCCCGGGTACGTTGTCAGCTGCTGCGTTCAAGACAATGATGGATATCGAGGAAGGGTGGGGGAATAGTCCGATGTCAGGACCGAGCCCTGTGCCTGTTAAGCTTCCGCTGGTGTATTTCTATCCGATGCAAAATCCGCTTGAAGGGGATGGGGCGATGTACAAGCCTGTTGTGTCGAAATTGGCCCTCTCAGTTTCGGGGAGAATGGCTGAGGATGAAGATGCTAGGGAAACGGGCATTATTGTTGATACGCCTGGGATTCTGGGCGCTGGGAAGCAGGGTAGTGAGGAGGTTATTAATCATATTGTTTCGGAGTTTTCGAGTACGTTTCCCCTTCTATCCCCCTCTGCTGCATACTATTGGACTGTGCTGATGAACTGCAGTTACTACAATCCTGGTAATAGGCTCTGAACGCCTCTACAGCACAATGATGCGAAGCTACGACAACAAACCGAGCACCAGCGCATCAGCAGCTGCATCAGACGAACGAATAACAGTCGTTAAACTATCCAAATCAGGCGGCTGCGTCGATCGCGATCCAGCATTTATGAAAGCCACCCGTGAAGCTCAGATACGATCATACTTCTTCGGAAATCCCATCCCCTCAACAGCTGCTTCAGCTCTTTCACTATCAGCCTCCTCAACAACGAATATAACCCTCTCCCCTCACGCCCAACAACTCGATTTCTCCTCCCTAGCCATCTACTCAGTCTCCACACCCTCCGGCTCCTCATCAGACGACGACGAAGACGAATACGACCCCGCAAACCTATCCTCTGACTCGCTCCTACCGGGTGGATCAGCCTTTCCAACCACCTCCCAAGACGAGCCAGACTCTCAATCATCCCAATCAATAACTCTCAAGAAACTCCCCTCCCCAGTCCCAACGGGTCTAGCTAACTCCCTGCTTGCAATCTCCCATGCCCCGCCTACAGCGTCCCCGAATGAAATCAGGGACTCGAGCATAATGGGCTTTTTGTACGTTGCTGACGTTGATAGTGACAAGGGGAAGATTCGCATCCTTGCTCCTGTCGGCGGGAGGGTTCCTGCTAGAGCGCTGGTTTGGGGAAAGAAGTGGCCCGGGGAGGTTGTGGGGTTGGTTGGGTAATATGAATTTTGACTGGAGAGTGGCTGGTGTTCTGGTATGGTGTCTTACCGGATATGCTGGGGGTTAGGTATGCAAGATGAATAGGTACCTTTGCATTGGATATGTATATAACAAAGGTGGTTTGGATAGCGATGCCTTTTTATCTTTTTTGCCCTAGGTAGGTAAGGTAGGTTACGTACTAGGTGCTATTACATGATGATCGAATGAATATCTACTATGTACCCTTGCTTCTGTGTCTGTTTTTAAATGTATAGTAGATATCTAGGTAAATCCACTACAGCCCGAATGTATCGAATGAATCCCACATCATACATACTTTTATTATACCTAATTTATCTATCCTATCCTACCCACCTAATCATACAGTACACCCAACCAAACCAAACCAAGTAAACAGCTCCATCATCACCACCATCTACCCCTTAAAAACAGCCCAAGCTCAGCCGACGACTCAAGAAAAGCAATAAACTCCGCAAGTCGCGCATCATCACACCCCGCAATCGCACAAACCGCCGACCTCAGCATAGAACATGCCACAAAGGTATTCCCGAAGCGCGGAAAAAGAACACAAAGGTTCCAAAAACAAGCCGTGCAGATATCCACTCCGCCCCTCTCTGGCTCTGGGTCTGGGAGCTTATACCAGAACTGCGTTGTTGGGATCCGACCCGGACACGGGGGGAAGTTTGGTGGTGGGTGGGTGATTTGGTAAAGTAGACCTGGGTGGTCGTGGTTCTGCGTTATGGTTTGGGTCCAGGCGAGGCGGGTCCAGGGGTTGGTGAATGAGCAGATGGGTTTGCGGGTGGCAGGGGTTGG